>CAVNZG010000874.1:0-35182 GCA_963693315.1 Diogma glabrata
ATATATATATATATATATATATATATATATATATATATATATATATATATATATATATATATATATATATATATATATATATATATATATATATATATATATATATATATATATATATATATATATATATATATATATATATATATATATATATATATATATATATATATATATATATATATATATATATATATATATATATATATATATATATATATATATATATATATATATATATATATATATATATATATATATATATATATATATATATATATATATATATATATATATATATATATATATATATATATATATATATATCTTCATATATGTTCTTCTTCTTCATATATGTATATATATATATATATATATTTATATATATATATATATATATATATATATATATATATATATATATATATATATATATATATATATATATATATATATATATATATATATATATATATATATATACATATATATATATATATATATATATATATATATATATATATATATATATATATATATATATATATATAATATATATATATATATATATATATATATATATATATATATATATATATATATATATATATATATATATATATATATATATATATATATATATATATATATATATATATATATATATATATATATATATATATATATATATATGTGGGATCTTTTATAAAACACAGAATATATTTGTAATTTTAATTCATTTATTTCTTGTTTTAATTTCAATTTATTTTCTGTAATCGTGTTCGCTGTCAGACTTTCAAAATCAAAAGAGAAAGTTGTTTTATATTTTCTTAATTACATCGACTATCCTCAAATGCTTTCTACTCTTAATTATAAGTGCTATCATTACTACAGCAGTCTGGACGCAAACCAGAATAAAATGCTGAATAATAGTAGTGTAGTATATACACAATTCCCACAATCGGCCGTCCTGCAGTTTTATGGTCCTCCATAAATTGTTTGGGTTTTGGTTGTTAATTTAATAATAACTCTGTTAAATCCATCTTCATCTTTATCGTCTTGTTAAATCGTGATCGTCTTCATTATGCATCGTCTTCATTTGGCATCGTCTTCTTTGTATTTTCGTCTTCATTTTGCTTTCTTCATTCGTCTTTATTTTTGCATCGTCTTTTGTATTCGTCTTATGTTTTTATATTAGGGTGTTTTTGTTTCAATTCAACTCTATGTCTTCATCTTCTTCTTCAGTGTCGTGATCACTCTCTGTCGTTATTCCCCAGCTCTTCATATTATCTGCACTCGTTGAAGTTTTTTTCGGACCTTCATCTTGTCCTACTTTCTCCACTATATATCGATCCCGTGTCATAGCTTTTGTGATTCGGTATGGTCCTAAGTATTTTTCTTGATTTTCATTGTTGGTGAAAATTGCGTTCGCTTAATTGCAACTAACTCTCCCTCCTTGTAAATTGTTGCTTTTTTTCTTTTAGTATTGTAATTTTTTGTGTTTTCTAACTGCATTCTTGATATTTGTTGGACCGCATCTTCTCTAATCTTCGACCTTTCTAACTCAAACTCCTCGTTTAGTTCTTCTTCTAGCATTATATTTAACCGCAGATCTTCAGCCGTTTTCATTTTTACGCCAAACATTAATTCAAAAGGCGTTCGCCCAATTGCTCGATTATAACTAGAATTTAAAAACTTTTGTACTTGTGAAATTTGTTTATACCAACCTGATTCGTCTGCTACAGAAAGTTTTGCTATCATTGGTATAACAATTCTATGGAGTCTTTCAACCTGGCCATTAGCTCTTGGCACACCTGTTGTGATATGGTGTAATTGAATTTTATTATCATCACAGTATGTTTTGAAGGCTTCTGATGTGAATGCCGTTCCTCTATCAGCAATAATACGTTGAGGATTCCCAAAAGAACTCTCAAGCAATGACATCTTAGCTATTACATCTTGCGTTGTTGTGGTTTTTACTGCATAAAGCCACACGAATTTTGAGAAGGCATCTACTACTGTAAAAATATACTTATAATTTTTAGTGGTTGTTGTTAATGGGCCTAAATGATCAACATGGAAAGTGTGTAATGGGTAAGGCTCTTTATAAATTGAGTGTAAAAAACCTTCTTGTCTTCCTGTTTTTCGATTAAAGACAATGCATGGGATGCAATTACGTATGCAATTTTCTATTTTTTTCTTTAATTTCGGTATGTTATGTTATACCCGGGGTTGTATTTTTATTAAAAATTGAAACACTTAGTTTGAAACACTAGAAACACTGTTATACCTGGGGTTGTATTTTATTCAATGAAACACTTAAACTTTGTTTTTATTCTTATTTAAAAATTGAACAATTTTTATTTATTAAATTTATCTTTACATATATTTAATTAAACGTTCACTATTAATTCTAAATGATTTCAACATTTTTGTTTTGCACTATATAGTATATTTTGATTTGCAACATATTTTATTTTATTTAGTGTGTTGCGAAATATCGATTCAGTTACTTTAATTTTATAGAACTGAAATTTAAATTGAACTATGTACTTCCTTACTAGAACTCTATCTTTAAAACTGTATATTTTAAACTATATTATTATAACTATTCGATTTAGACTGTGAGACTTGAACTATATTATATTATTAAAACTCACTGTTAGACTGTTTGTCTTCACTGAATCACTTACTTAAAAAGTATTTTGTAAAAACTGTTTAACTTGAACTGTTATCGATTTAGAGTACTCGACTGTGCGACTTGAATTATATTATTAAAACTACTTATTTAAGACTGAATTATTTTCTTAAAAACTAAATCTTATATACTAAATTTTGCTTTTATTACATTACAAAAAACAACAAAAACAAAATAGGAATAATTTTATTAAATTTTATGTTTTGGGAAAAAGATTTAATTATGCAATATTGTAACTTATTTCTAAGAAAACAGAGAAACAGAAACTGAGAAGTGTGAAATAAGCATGAGAAATATTAATGTTATAGTTATTTTTTGTTTGAGAAGGTTTATTTGGAAAACATATTGATTCAATATTTTAAAATGATATGTGAAAATGAAAAAGGATTGTCGGAAAAGATAAAAAGACTTATTCTTAGTATGAGCTAAAATTGTGATAACTGATATTATTTATTAGTTTTATCCTTTATAAAACTATCGGCTAGAGATTAAAAGAAAATTCTTAGTAACGACTAAAATTGTGATAAATGATAATATTTTATAGTTTTATTCTTTATAAAAGTATCGGCTAGAGATTAAAAGAAAATTTCAGTTTTGAAAATGTGTTTAGAGAACATTTATTGGTATGTGAAACTAATATTGCGATTTTAGAAAGATTTATAGTTTGTATTTCTAGGAAATAGTTATTGAAAATTTGTAATGAGAAATACGGCACAACATCCCTCCCCCCTTAAAATGAGTTGAATTTATCGAAAATGGTAAGAATTGGAGAGAAATTTAACTGACTTGTTTGTTTGTGTTGTTTTTATATTTTGCTTTTGTTTTCTTAAGAGAGATAAAAAGTAGATAAGAATTTTTAATAATAGAGAAAAAAATTTTTTTTTTTTTATATTTCATTTTGATTTAATTGTTTTGTTATTATTCAATGTTCTGAAAATTTTGATTCATGGTGCAAATAATTTTTTTTTTTTTTTCAAAATAGACAGTTGAATAACCTGTTTATATGAGATCAGTAAGTTATTTCAATTTGTTATCAAAAAAAACTTTAGTTATGTTTGTTTGTTTTAAAATGTTGCATTATGTTTTTAATATTTTTTTTTTGTTTGAATCGTACTTTCAGGTTATATTACCCTAAGGTTTTAAAATTATATAATTTGTTTTCAAAAAATTCCTAAATATTAAAATGAAAAATTATTTAATTTGCAAAAGTTTAATTATTTGTTTTTTTTTTTGTTAATCTTATATCTAAGCTAAATTAAATGGCAATTCTCTCATTTCGATTGAATTTCGCATGTTAGAATAATGTGATTTGTTTGTTTTCTAATGTTTTCATTTTTTTTTGATAGTTTTTACAACTAGTTTTGGAAATTTTATATTATGCTTAAATTTAAAACTTATTATTATTGGAATTATTATGATTAAAATACAATACAGAATCGACATATTCGAAGTTGATTCGTTTATTTTTATTGATTTTGATTAATGTAATAAAATTCGGTCATGTTCCGCTAAATCTAAATGGTTTTGTATACTCTATAGTAATTAATGCAAGTCCCGAAAAAATTATTTGTGTATTTTTGAATGTTATTTGTAACTCTACTTCTAAATAAGCACTTTCGGTTTAACTGGATTTTGAATGATTAGATTATTTATTTCTCGAAAACTTATTTTCACTGAAGCTTTAAATTTGTGTGAAATAGATATAATCCGTCATAATGAATGATATTGGTCATCTTGACTTAAATGTATGAAATGAGAATTTTTATTAATCGTAACGAAATTAAAGTAAAAAAAATCTGAACAAAAATTAAAGAAAATTAGGTAAATGTTAAAAAAAAACTACTTTGAACTACTTAATGAAAAAATTTTTCTTTGAAATTTGTCAGCTGATTGTTTTATTGGGATATTTGTCTTAAAATTTCTACGAAAAAATTCGGAAACCGTACTGATGTAGTTTTTTGTTGTATATTTGGTTTTTCATAACAGTCGGCTTGAAAGCTGGAATGTTTGTTTTGAAATTTGTTTACTGTGTAATAAAAGGACGAATTATTTTGATTAGAGGAATTTTGAAACTGATTTTGATTTTCTAAGCGTAAAAGGATAATAAGAAATATAAAAGATAAAGAATTGATTACTAGTCTTGACGTTATTGTGAACATTATTTCAAATGGATTAGTTGCTGATCGATTAATAAAGTCAATTAAAATTATGTAAATAAAGGAAATTAAGATTTTGCTTGGGTGCAAATATATAATATTCTCTTTTGTGGAATTATTTTTTGTTTTAGTTGGTGTCCTGTTTAAATTTATTTTGAAGTTTTCATTAGAGTTAATTGAAATATGAAGTGGTTTTGGTTTTTCTTCGTTCATTTTACATTTTATAGGTTGTTTATTTGAATTTTTAACGGGTGTGAAATGCTGGGTTGTTTGAACCTGTGGTAACTCTACTAAAGGGAATTGAAGCGCATTTTTGTTTTTCTTAAATATATTTAATTTTTTCGTTTTCAGTTTATTTTTCAAAATTTTAAATTTATTTTCAACATGTTTTAGTTTTTTAATTGTGATGTGTAATTTTCTATCTGTTCGTTCTTTATGGAGTGCCTGTTTAATTTCTAATTGTTGTCTTAAATTGATATTTTCATTTAAAAGTATTTTATTTTCTTGGAATTGCTCGACTACTTTTAGAATTGCTGTGTTTAAGTTGTTGTTTGCGTCAGTCTGTAAGTATTTGTATTTGTTGTGGGAGTCTTTGAGTTCTAAGGTGAGTTTCTTTAGATGTGTGTTGGATGCATGTAAGTCTTTGATTAAATGTTCGTTAGCTAGTTGTAAATATGTGATGTCTCGTTGATTATCTTTTAATAATGATTTGTATTGTTCTAGTTCGTTGTTTATATATTTATTAGAAATCTGGAGCTCAAATATATAATTTTGATATTGGATATTTTCGTTTTTTAATTGTTCTATTATAAATTTGTCCTGTGTTTTTTTATAAATTTGTTGAGTGTGCTTTGTGGTTAAGAATTGTTGTGGCGGTTGGGAGTTAGAATAAGAAGGATGGGGATTGTCATTCAGAATTTGAATATAGTTAGCTTGTTGAGTTTTGTTTGAAAATAATTGATTATTTGTGGGTAACGTGCTTGGAATAATGAATGAAGTGTCATTTTGTTTACCGAAATTTAATATTGATTCTGTTTCTAGTGCCTGCTTAATTAATATGTCTAGATTTTTTTCTAACGAACTAATTATGCTAAACTTGATTGTTGGATTACATAAACCTATCTTGAATGTTTTTATAGCGTATTCCTCTATTTCTCCTAAAAAAGATTCGGTGCCAACAGGATATTTTAATTTAATTGCTCGTTTTGTTTTATATAAAAATGTTTGCAAACGGGTTGAATAAGCTAACACATTTTCTATTGGTAACTGTCTGCAATTAATTAACTCGTTTATCAAATCAGAAATTGATTTAGTCGGTAAATAGTGATCGTAAAGAAATTTTTTTAGTTCTGTAAGAGTTTTAAATGGTTCTAAGTTATTTAATAGCATGAAAGCTTCACCGCGAAACCGAGTATAAATTATCGACATAAATACTGTTTTATTTTCGATTGTCAGGGAATTATAAATAACGCTAGATATATGCACAAAAATTTCTAAATTTGCCGATAAATCTGGCGTACGTTCGCCACTAAAAATAGGTATTGTTTCTATTTGTTCAAAAATATCGAGATTTGCCATTTTTATTAAGTTAAAATTAAAATTTGTTTTCAAATTATAGTTCTTATATTAATATTAATTAATATTAATTAAACCTAATTCTAACACAGTACCTTTTTGTGAAAGTTGATTTGTTTGATGAGCTGATTGATGCTTGTTTTCTTCGGTTACGAATTATATATATTTTGTATGCACTTTGTTTTTACTTTATGTATCTATTAACTCCAGAAATTAAATTTTGTGCAAGATTTTGTTGTTTTTTTTTGTATCACTTTTTGTCCATCTCACTTGTTTAAATTTTTATTTTTTAAGTTTATTGTTGCACTATTTTGTGTTTCTATAAATTTCAAAACCCCTGATAAAGTTCATACATTTTTTTTTATAGTAGAATTTAATTTAATTCTTTCTAAGAATTTTCTACAATCCTACCGGCTGCGCCACTGTTATACCCGGGGTTGTATTTTTATTAAAAATTGAAACACTTAGTTTGAAACACTAGAAACACTGTTATACCTGGGGTTGTATTTTATTCAATGAAACACTTAAACTTTGTTTTTATTCTTATTTAAAAATTGAACAATTTTTATTTATTAAATTTATCTTTACATATATTTAATTAAACGTTCACTATTAATTCTAAATGATTTCAACATTTTTGTTTTGCACTATCTTATACATATAAAAATCACGTGTCACGATGTTTGTCCACGATGAACTCCGTAACAACGTAACCAATCTTAATGAAATGTTGTACAATGTGTGTATGATGGTCCAGCTTGAGAGATAGGATAGTTATTATCTTGATTAAATGCCTAAATATTTTTTAATTGTAAATTAAATGTTAAATATGGATTGTTCATATGCCAACTTTCAGATGGCAGCGTATATCAATTTATTCAATTGATAGTAAACTTCAGGCGTGCTATACACCTGAGCTAAACTATACGAAATATACGAACTATGTTTTTAAGAAAGTAATGTTTTAATGCGAATAAAGCTTTTTCAAAAAAATGTAATGTTTCCGTTTTTCTTTTCTTTTTTAAATATTTTGTTTTGGTAATGTTTTTTTCTATAATTACGTTGTATACATTATTTTTTAAAAACATAGTTCGCATATTTTGCATAGTTTAGCTCAGGTGTATAGCGCGCCTTAACTTCATATAAGGCCATTATTAGACTATCAAATATGTTTTAGTAAAAAAGTTTTGTTTTATATTTGATAATAAACGAAAAGCATATCATGCTATGTCAAATACGTTACCAAAGATTATTAACAATTTTGTGGAGGTTATATATTAATTATAGTGATTACGCTGGAAATTTGAGTTGGTTGATTGAGTTGAATGATGTTCCTTTATATTTTTTATTCCCCAAGAAAAATGATCACGAATATTTAACACTAACAATAATTAAAAAACACTGACAAAGTTTTACAACAAATTATAATTTATTTAAATGCAAAAGCTAATTTTAAGATTTGTTAATTTGATGTGCACAACATTACACTTGAAAAGGGAATGAATTATATGTTTGTACAGATTTTATTATTTTAATTTTATTATCATTGATCCGGTTTTTAAATTTGTAACTAACATTAAACAATTTTGAAATAAACCCTTGATCACAACAAATTTTATAGAAATCAATTACAGACAATTATATAAAAATACGTTAAAATTTTGAAATAACAAATAAGCAAATAGAAAGTGATATTTGCAAGGATTCAGTTGACTTATTTTTGTTGTGCCAAATCATCCCGGCCGCCTTGAATTACTTCAACTGGTAGTAAACATAGTTTACTAACTGGCCGTTTAATTATTCCAGATGAGACCTTAATTGATGCGACACGTACTAATCCATCATTTCCAGTATGAACATCCACAATTTTGCCCAACATCCACTTCGTCGGTGGTAAGTTTTCTTCCTTGACTATTACTATATCATCGATCTTAAGATTTTCCTTTTTCGTCTGCCATTTATTTCGTTTTTGAAGTCCTGTCAGGTACTCTCTTTGCCATCTTGTCCAAAAATGTTGTACAATTTGTTGGACCATCTGCCACCTTGATAATGAAGATAATTTTAAGCCTTGTATATCGGGTTCCGGAACAAAATTGTATGGATGCCCAATCAGAAAGTGTCCCGGAGTTAAGCAATCTATTTCTTCTGTAGAAGTAGAACAAATCGGTCGAGAATTTAGAATTGCTTCTATTTGTGATAACAAAGTTGACATCTCCTCAAACGTTAAAATCGAATTGCCAATAACTCTTCTCAAATGGAACTTCATTGATTTTACCGCAGATTCCCATATTCCTCCAAAATGTGGAGCTGCTGGTGGGATAAAATGCCAGGTTATGTGTTCCTTCAACAGAGAAGAAGAAATTTTATTATTATTAAGTTTGAGAAATTTAAAAAATTCTAATAATATTCTATTGGCCCCAATAAAATTGGAACCATTATCACTGAACATATCAGTGCATATTCCCCTTCGAGAAACAAATCTCCTTAATGCCCCTAAGAATGACTCCGAAGTTAATTCGTTGACCAATTCTATGTGTATCGCCTTGGTGCTCATACAGACAAAGATTGCTATATATGCTTTGTGTGATTGCTGTCCTCTGCCCCTTGAATTTTTCACCATAATTGGACCTGCATAATCAATACCAGTTTTCAGGAATGGTCTCTCATATTCTACTCTCGCTTCCGGTAGTGATCCCATTTGTTGTTTGATAACGTTTTTCTGGAAGCGCGTACAAATAACACAGTTGTGGATAATTCGCCTTACAGCATTTCTACACCCAACTATCCAATGTCGCTGCCGAAGTGTATTAAATAGTAAACTAGCACCAGCGTGGAAATTTCTTTTATGTTCTTCCATAATCATTTTTACTACGATTTCATTATTGCCTGGCAATATTATGGGATGTTTCACTTCAAACGGTGCCGCAGAATTTTGAATTCTACCACCTACCCTCATTATTCCATTTTCATCGAGTATCGGTGACAACATCTTAAGACTGCTTGTCATTGTTTCCGAGTTTTCACCTCTTAATAATTTAATTTCATCAGAATAATGTTGACCTTGAATATATCTAATCAGTTTTATAGTTGCATCTTTAAGATCAGTTGAGGTTAGATTAGTTTTTACGCGATCTTTCTTTTTACAGCAATAATTGTGTATGAACCGATTAATCCACGCCAGAACTCGAATCATCTTATTGTATGATGAAATTGTTGATGAGATTTCATCGTAAATTGTGTAACTTGGTTTTACAATTAAAACTGACTTTGAAATTCTTTCTTCTTCTAGAAATCCTTGTTGTTCTTCTTCTTGAATGTTGACTATGGGCCATTTAGACCTAGATTGCGAAAGCCACAACGGACCATGCCACCATAACGCGTGCGATTTTAAGACCGACGGAAGTATACCGCGAGACGAACAATCTGCTGGGTTATTGCATGAACGCACATGATTCCACTGATTTCTGGACGTAATCCTTAAAATTTGGCCCACTCGATTGGCCACATATGTTTTCCATCGACTGGGGTGTGATGAAAGCCATGATAGCACGATGGTAGAGTCAGTCCATGCAAATATATTTTGGTTTTCTACTTTCATTGGTTCTTTTACGACATTTAACAGTTTTGCCAACAGTGCTGCTCCACAAAGTTCCAGTCTCGGGAGTGATACTTGTTGAATTGGTGCCACTTTTGTCTTTGCAGCAACAATATTTACTGCATAGGTCCCATCTTCTTGAGCTACTCTACAATATACAACTGCTGCAATTGCTTTCTCGGATGCATCTGAGAATCCGTGTAATTCGATGGTTCCGCCTTTCGTATTTAACCACCGCGGAATTTTGATTTGCTGCAGATCTTCAATTTGATTTCGTAATTTCAACCAATTTTCTCGTTGCGGATTTGGTAGGTTATCATCCCATTCGAGATTTAATAACCACAATTCTTGAAAAAATATTTTTATCATTATGGTAGTTGGAGATAGCCATCCTAATGGGTCGAATATTCGAGCCGCTTCTGAAAGAATTGCCCGTTTTGTGATTGAAGGTTTTTCATCAAGCTGAATTTTGAAGCCAAAGTCGTCTGCTGCAGGTTGCCACTGTAACCCAAGAATTTTTATAGTATCTTCTCCAATTTCAATTATCCCACCTTCTTTGTCCTTTTCTGGAATTGATTGCAGCAGATTTGTAGAATTTGAGGACCATTTTCTCAAATTAAAACCAGCGTCCGCTAAAGTTTGTACTAAATTTTCCTTTAATGTTAACGCCATCTCATCAGATTCTGCCCCAGAAAGCAGATCGTCAACATAAAAGTCTTCTTCGATTATCTTAGATATATCTGGATGATCCTTTCTAGTATCACTTGCAACTTGTTGTAAGACTCGAGTTGCCAAAAAAGGAGCACAAGCCGTTCCGTAGGTAACCGTGCGAAGTTTATAATGTTTGATAGGACTATTACAACTTTCCCGCCATACAATCCTTTGATAATTTACATCTTTGTCATCGACCAAAATCTGCCGATACATCTTCTCGATATCGGCAGTAAACACTATTCGATGTACTCTAAATCTCAGTAAAATATTCAATAAACTAGGTTGTATAGTTGGACCTATCATTAAATTATCATTTAGAGATGATCCTGTAGCAATTTTGGCCGAAGCATCAAACACGACACGCAGTTTTGTTGTCGAACTTGTTTCCTTTGACACTCCATGATGTGGTAGATAAAATCTTTTATTTGGATTTATGTCAATTTCTGAATCTAATAACGCTACCATATGCCCAAGAGATTCATATTCTCTCATAAATTGAATGTAAGACGTTTTAAATGTTTCGTCTTTCTCAAAACGACGCTCCATTGCTTTGAGCCTTTTAACAGACAATCCGAGAGTATCTCCCACTGTTATCTCCTCATTTTTGAACGGAAGTCGAACAATATATTTTCCGTGGTCCTTGGATACGTTTTTCTGAAAATGATTTTCACATTCCTTCTCTTCGGTGTTCCAAATTTCAGCGCTTGGAACTTCCTCACTTTCCCAAAATTTTCTTAAGCTGCGATCGATATCAGTTTCAACATGCATATTAATAGCTGACTTTAGATTATGAGATGTAGAATTGTTATGAAATCCACCAGCCAAAACCCAACCAAATAATGTATATTGAGCAATGGGGTACTTATCTCGCACAATCTGATCGCCTTTAAGAATTCTAAATATCTGATCGGATCCAATTAAAATGTCAATCGGCTTTGGTACATTAAAGTCGGCATCCGCCAGATCTATTCCCTTAATAAAATTCCAATTCTCTTTATCAAATTCAACAGTTGGCAAATTTGACGTTATTTTCGATAAAATATAAACAGAAAATTCAATACCTTTTAATTCGTCAAATCGTGAAGTGACTTCAATATCAGTTCTTCCTCTAGAATTTATAGTATTCTTAGCACCTATCCCTGAAACTGATAGTCTAGCATTCACTCGAGGAAGCCGTAGTCTTTGAATGCACGATTCTGTCATAAACGACAGTTGCGATCCAGAGTCCAAGAGTACTCTACATAATTGGTATTCCCCGCTAGCATCCTTCACCTTTACAACCGCTGTTGGTAATAATGTTGTTAAAATTATATGTTTAGTGTTATTGATTTGGTCGTTTGTAGTCGCCTTATTATTTAGTGTTCCTATTTTACAACTAACCGGAACTTTAACAGTGTTCGAAATATTAGCGTTGACTTGTTCCTTCAGTTCAGATTCTTCGATATGTAATAATGAGTTATGCCTTCGTTTGCATAAATTACATTTGAACCTGGATTTGCACCGAAATACTGGGTGGGAGGAACTCATACAATTATAACATTTTTTGCTATCTTTTACATGTTTACGTCGATCTTCAACACTTAAGGTTTTAAATTTTCGGCATTCTACAAGAGAATGAGATTCAAGTTTGCAACATGAACATATTTCTTCTGAATTAGAATAAAACGCTTTTACTTTGTTATTGTTAGAATTTTTGTTGGAGTAGCTAGTTTTAGAACTGTTACCTTCTAAAGCATCCGCACGTTTATTTAAAAATTTAATAAAATCTTCATCGCTAGGAAACTCCAATTCTGTTGATTCATTAGACCATAGTTGACGGCTTTCTTCATCTAGTTTCTGTTTAGCAATATATATCAACCAATGATCACGTTGCTCGGCTTGAGGTCCCATAGCTCTTAAACCTCCTGTTACTTCGTTATATATATCAACAAACTTTCTCACATTGTAAGTATCAGCTTGTTTAATAGTTGGATGATTCATAAAAAGTTCAATAAACGACGATATAATATTTTTTTTACGATTAAAGCGTGTCTTCAATAACTGCAAAGCTTCAATATAATTGCCGTCAGTGACCGGCAAATGCTTAACTACCGCTTCCGCTTTACCCTCGAGCAACCCCTTGAGATACTGAAACTTTTGAGCCGGAGATATATTAGGATTATCATGTACAACCTTTGTAAACAAATCCATAAATGATTGGTAATCCCGGTAATTACCATCAAAATGACGCATACTAATTCTTGGTAATTTGAATTCCGAAGAACCTTGAGTTACGGAAATGTTACCGGCGGTTTCATCATGTGTTTTTGGAATCACATGCATTGTACGTTGTCGTATAACTCCATTCAATTCAGCGAGCACATGGTAGTATCCTTCCTCAAATTCTTCAATTTCAGATTCTTCCTTGTCGGAAATTGCAAATATTTTATCCTCGACGTCATTGAATTCATGCAATAACTCATTCGTCCGATTTAACCTCGTTTTAATATTATCAATCGAGGTTTCCGCAACGATACCGTTCACAAACGTGACCAAACGTGTCATTTGGGCTTTAATTACCCCGCGGCGTTTTTTAAGTTGCAGCATTTCTAAATAATTTTATTTATTTTTTATAACTACTAAACTCTATGAGCACTGTTATAAATAATTCACTTCACGTAATATTGTAATTAAGATTCACAGTTACAACAAAAAAAATAAATATAACCCAAAAATATGAAAGTCCAATTTGAATTTAATTTTATTTTTAATAAAGAAAATAATTTTCGATACTTATCGGTTTCGCGCGAAAAGGCGGCAAGTTTGGCTTCGCAGATGTTTTTCCAACCAATTCCAGAATATTCTTCAATATTAAGGCTGCTAGGCTTAATTATTCGGCTTCGAAGGACCAATGATTACGCTGGAAATTTGAGTTGGTTGATTGAGTTGAATGATGTTCCTTTATATTTTTTATTCCCCAAGAAAAATGATCACGAATATTTAACACTAACAATAATTAAAAAACACTGACAAAGTTTTACAACAAATTATAATTTATTTAAATGCAAAAGCTAATTTTAAGATTTGTTAATTTGATGTGCACAACATTACACTTGAAAAGGGAATGAATTATATGTTTGTACAGATTTTATTATTTTAATTTTATTATCATTGATCCGGTTTTTAAATTTGTAACTAACATTAAACAATTTTGAAATAAACCCTTGATCACAACAAATTTTATAGAAATCAATTACAGAC
The DNA here is from genome assembly GCA_963693315.1 of Diogma glabrata. Lineage (NCBI taxonomy): Eukaryota > Metazoa > Arthropoda > Insecta > Diptera > Cylindrotomidae > Diogma > Diogma glabrata. The sequence goes on from CAVNZG010000874.1 coordinate 13,976, forward strand.
AATTATATAAAAATACGTTAAAATTTTGAAATAACAAATAAGCAAATAGAAAGTGATATTTGCAAGGATTCAGTTGACTTATTTTTGTTGTGCCAAATCATATAGTAGTGCTATAAAGTATCGGAATCTGTAAAAAATTAGTGTATTGGTTTTTATAAAGTTTGAATAAAAATAAGAGTAAAAATAAAGAAAACAATAATTTAAATTTATTTTTTTATTTTTTTAAATTTTTCATTGGTCTTCAATGTTAATTTACAAAAATCAATATCAAATTGAAAAATACTCTTATACGTATTGCTAATTAAAATAGAACGATTAGAGGTAAAAAAATTGTCATCAAAACTGGATGAAAAACTAGCGAAGTTTATTTTACAACCTTTATGCTTGATTTATAGTCGGTAACTTTAACTTAACGTCAAGTACAAATGTATGAAAATGCACTAGAACATTTATAGTCGGTACGTAAACTTAACGTTAACTTAACGTAAAGTTCATTTCATTCTATCTTCAGGATTTTTGACGTTTAGTATAAAAACTGAAGAAAACTAATATTTAATTGCAAGTGTCCATAAAAATAAAATTTTATTTATTAAAAAATGCAAAAGATATAAAAAGAGCGACTTTAATTAAAGCCAAATATTAGCATGAAATTAATATGAAAATAAAGTTTTTTATTTTTAAATTTTGTATCAAATGTTTATTTCGAATTTTATTATTTTAAATTTTGATTGTGAAATCAGTTTGTTACTTTTAAAGCATTGATTGATTTATAAAATTGATTACAAAACCAAAACTAATATCAAATCAAACATCAAAGAATACGTAATTTCTTACCAACCTTAAATCAAAATTTTGTATAGAGTCTAAAGTTACGGTTAAGTTAAAGTTAACGTCAACTCTCCAATTTCATGTCAAATTTTATTTATTGACCAATATATTTGATAGTGTGATATACGCCTCATAAATTTGGGTTAGCCAATAGATGGTGCCGTATATGTATTTAAAAAATTGGTTTTAATGTTAAAGTTTTCCAAATACACAACGCTTACTTTTTCCAATTGTAGTGTATTATTTTTTCATTGATGATTGGTGATAATTATTTTAATTGGTTTTTCTTTAAATATCGGTTTGTGCGCGAAGCTTGCTTTGATCAATGTTTTTTTTTCGTTGAATATAATTTTATGAAATAGAAAAATGAATGTATAATATTTTATTAAAATAATATGTCAAATATTTTGAAATAGCACATTTTTTTGGAAATTTTAGGTGAAAAAGATGATGAACAATGTCGTTGAAGCTACAATTTTGAATGGAAAATTCAAAGTGGAAGATGTACTGTTGCTACGTATTTCAATGATCGCAACAGATATGGCATTTGAATTCAAACGTTTAGTTTCCAGTGCGACTCGCTTTTGCAATGACCATCAACAACTCAAAACGACTTTTCTTGAATTTTCTTTCTTATGAGATACCGACAATATGCGACGGGTATAATGTTAAATAAACAAAAGTTTTACACTATTTGGTGTAAAATAAATAAAGTTTTTAGAGTGATTAAGCTAAAGTAATTATTTTAATTCACATGAGTTTTGCAATTTTAAAGCATTTTTTATTTTCTCTCAGAAAAACTTCTTTAAAGCAGTTTTTGTGTGTTTCGTGTCGGGAACAAATACAATTTACAATTGTTTAATCACAGATGAAGAATTCAATTTAAATAAATATGCGATAATGAAGTTTCAATTTAGAAATTATCTGAACATGAAAATTGAAATATGTTTCGTTGTTGTTTCATCCACTGTGGCTGAGTCTGTAAGATGGCTTTGAATTATGATGTCTCTGATGAGTGTGAGTTCAATCCCGACAATAATTACTTATTATCGGGAATAATACTTTTAATAATTACTTTGAGCAATAACTACTCACAAAATCGCTTAAAAATTAATATTCCATTAATGTTGTCTATATATGGAACATATGTGCCAATATATTGACCGTGTGTAAGATATTAGTTTCGCATTGATTTGCAACATTCAATAATAATGACTTTAAAATGACTTAAAATGTTGACTAAATAGAAATATTTCTCATCCTATCTTATATATATAAAAATCACGTGTCACGATGTTTGTCCACGATGAACTCCGTAACAACGTAACCAATCTTAATGAAATGTTGTACAATGTGTGTATGATGGTCCAGCTTGAGAGATAGGATAGTTATTATCTTGATTAAATGCCTAAATATTTTTTAATTGTAAATTAAATGTTAAATATGGATTGTTCATATGCCAACTTTCAGATGGCAGCGTATATCAATTTATTCAATTGATAGTAAACTTCAGGCGTGCTATACACCTGAGCTAAACTATACGAAATATACGAACTATGTTTTTAAGAAAGTAATGTTTTAATGCGAATAAAGCTTTTTCAAAAAAATGTAATGTTTCCGTTTTTCTTTTCTTTTTTAAATATTTTGTTTTGGTAATGTTTTTTTCTATAATTACGTTGTATACATTATTTTTTAAAAACATAGTTCGCATATTTTGCATAGTTTAGCTCAGGTGTATAGCGCGCCTTAACTTCATATAAGGCCATTATTAGACTATCAAATATGTTTTAGTAAAAAAGTTTTGTTTTATATTTGATAATAAACGAAAAGCATATCATGCTATGTCAAATACGTTACCAAAGATTATTAACAATTTTGTGGAGGTTATATATTAATTATAGTAGTGCTATAAAGTATCGGAATCTGTAAAAAATTAGTGTATTGGTTTTTATAAAGTTTGAATAAAAATAAGAGTAAAAATAAAGAAAACAATAATTTAAATTTTTTTTTTTATTTTTTTAAATTTTTCATTGGTCTTCAATGTTAATTTACAAAAATCAATATCAAATTGAAAAATACTCTTATACGTATTGCTAATTAAAATAGAACGATTAGAGGTAAAAAAATTGTCATCAAAACTGGATGAAAAACTAGCGAAGTTTATTTTACAACCTTTATGCTTGATTTATAGTCGGTAACTTTAACTTAACGTCAAGTACAAATGTATGAAAATGCACTAGAACATTTATAGTCGGTACGTAAACTTAACGTTAACTTAACGTAAAGTTCATTTCATTCTATCTTCAGGATTTTTGACGTTTAGTATAAAAACTGAAGAAAACTAATATTTAATTGCAAGTGTCCATAAAAATAAAATTTTATTTATTAAAAAATGCAAAAGATATAAAAAGAGCGACTTTAATTAAAGCCAAATATTAGCATGAAATTAATATGAAAATAAAGTTTTTTATTTTTAAATTTTGTATCAAATGTTTATTTCGAATTTTATTATTTTAAATTTTGATTGTGAAATCAGTTTGTTACTTTTAAAGCATTGATTGATTTATAAAATTGATTACAAAACCAAAACTAATATCAAATCAAACATCAAAGAATACGTAATTTCTTACCAACCTTAAATCAAAATTTTGTATAGAGTCTAAAGTTACGGTTAAGTTAAAGTTAACGTCAACTCTCCAATTTCATGTCAAATTTTATTTATTGACCAATATATTTGATAGTGTGATATACGCCTCATAAATTTGGGTTAGCCAATAGATGGTGCCGTATATGTATTTAAAAAATTGGTTTTAATGTTAAAGTTTTCCAAATACACAACGCTTACTTTTTCCAATTGTAGTGTATTATTTTTTCATTGATGATTGGTGATAATTATTTTAATTGGTTTTTCTTTAAATATCGGTTTGTGCGCGAAGCTTGCTTTGATCAATGTTTTTTTTTCGTTGAATATAATTTTATGAAATAGAAAAATGAATGTATAATATTTTATTAAAATAATATGTCAAATATTTTGAAATAGCACATTTTTTTGGAAATTTTAGGTGAAAAAGATGATGAACAATGTCGTTGAAGCTACAATTTTGAATGGAAAATTCAAAGTGGAAGATGTACTGTTGCTACGTATTTCAATGATCGCAACAGATATGGCATTTGAATTCAAACGTTTAGTTTCCAGTGCGACTCGCTTTTGCAATGACCATCAACAACTCAAAACGACTTTTCTTGAATTTTCTTTCTTATGAGATACCGACAATATGCGACGGGTATAATGTTAAATAAACAAAAGTTTTACACTATTTGGTGTAAAATAAATAAAGTTTTTAGAGTGATTAAGCTAAAGTAATTATTTTAATTCACATGAGTTTTGCAATTTTAAAGCATTTTTTATTTTCTCTCAGAAAAACTTCTTTAAAGCAGTTTTTGTGTGTTTCGTGTCGGGAACAAATACAATTTACAATTGTTTAATCACAGATGAAGAATTCAATTCAAATAAATATGCGATAATGAAGTTTCAATTTAGAAATTATCTGAACATGAAAATTGAAATATGTTTCGTTGTTGTTTCATCCACTGTGGCTGAGTCTGTAAGATGGCTTTGAATTATGATGTCTCTGATGAGTGTGAGTTCAATCCCGACAATAATTACTTATTATCGGGAATAATACTTTTAATAATTACTTTGAGCAATAACTACTCACAAAATCGCTTAAAAATTAATATTCCATTAATGTTGTCTATATATGGAACATATGTGCCAATATATTGACCGTGTGTAAGATATTAGTTTCGCATTGATTTGCAACATTCAATAATAATGACTTTAAAATGACTTAAAATGTTGACTAAATAGAAATATTTCTCATCCTATGAATTCAAATCCTATAAATTCATATACAAAAACTTCCAAATAATTTTGATTTTTTTTGCATCACTTCTTTTATTCCTTTTTTGCATCACTTCTTCTATACCTCTATCGAATGTATTGTCGCTATTCTTACTGCCCTTGCTGACCATAAAATCATATACCGATCAAAAATTTTTGCAACGTTTTTAGTAACCTACCGGTAAAGAAAGCGTATACTAAACCGCATGAGCACTGTGAAAATTTGTGAATCGATTTTTGTTCCGTATAATGTTCCAAATAGATTACACACCTGAAAACTTATTTGATCGCGTATTTTTTATATATCCTTTGTTTTATATATAATACTATTTTTTTATATTTTACTGATCAACTAGAGTGCTGATCCTTCCTTTTACATTCATATTAAAAAAAAAAAATAGAAAACCATTTCTCATTACTACTCTTTGAAATTATTGCTACGTCAACAAAATGTATACACACAAACTTTATTTATAGGCGTAGCAAAGCACGCCGGGTCCCGCTAGTATAGTATATTTTGATTTGCAACATATTTTATTTTATTTAGTGTGTTGCGAAATATCGATTCAGTTACTTTAATTTTATAGAACTGAAATTTAAATTGAACTATGTACTTCCTTACTAGAACTCTATCTTTAAAACTGTATATTTTAAACTATATTATTATAACTATTCGATTTAGACTGTGAGACTTGAACTATATTATATTATTAAAACTCACTGTTAGACTGTTTGTCTTCACTGAATCACTTACTTAAAAAGTATTTTGTAAAAACTGTTTAACTTGAACTGTTATCGATTTAGAGTACTCGACTGTGCGACTTGAATTATATTATTAAAACTACTTATTTAAGACTGAATTATTTTCTTAAAAACTAAATCTTATATACTAAATTTTGCTTTTATTACATTACAAAAAACAACAAAAACAAAATAGGAATAATTTTATTAAATTTTATGTTTTGGGAAAAAGATTTAATTATGCAATATTGTAACTTATTTCTAAGAAAACAGAGAAACAGAAACAGAGAAGTGTGAAATAAGCATGAGAAATATTAATGTTATAGTTATTTTTTGTTTGAGAAGGTTTATTTGGAAAACATATTGATTCAATATTTTAAAATGATATGTGAAAATGAAAAAGGATTGTCGGAAAAGATAAAAAGACTTATTCTTAGTATGAGCTAAAATTGTGATAACTGATATTATTTATTAGTTTTATCCTTTATAAAACTATCGGCTAGAGATTAAAAGAAAATTCTTAGTAACGACTAAAATTGTGATAAATGATAATATTTTATAGTTTTATTCTTTATAAAAGTATCGGCTAGAGATTAAAAGAAAATTTCAGTTTTGAAAATGTGTTTAGAGAACATTTATTGGTATGTGAAACTAATATTGCGATTTTAGAAAGATTTATAGTTTGTATTTCTAGGAAATAGTTATTGAAAATTTGTAATGAGAAATACGGCACAACAGTGATAGTCTCTCATCAATAAATCTTCAGTTTTCTTCACCGCAAAGTGACCTCTATCGTGTGTCATTTTGATAATTTCTGCCTGCATCGAATTTGGGATACACAATAATCTTCGACCACTTGCATCGTTTTTATAAATCACTTCTTGCTGGATAATGTAGTCTTCATGTGGTCCTTTTTCAAGTAATTTTCGAATTAATATTAAATTTGAATCTGTCATCTGAGCTGATACTACTCTTTCTTTCAGGCTGTCTTTTACTACCTGTATAGCAGGATACCTACTTAATGCATCAGCATGTTTTAGTTTAGACCCCGATCTATGCTCGAGTGAATAAGTGAAGTCTGCAAGGTATATTGCCCATCCAGCAATTCTTGAAACGAGTTCTTTTTTCTCCATAGTAGATTTAAAAGCCGAACAATCTGTAATAATTTTAAAATTAATTCCCATCAAATATACACGTAGCTTTTTCAGTGCTACTATTATCGCCAGCACTTCGAGCTCGTAACTATCATATCGTTCTTGAGTTGGTGTGGTTTTTTTGCTCAGGTAATACACAAGATGAAATTTTTGGTCTTCTGAGTCTTTTTGAAGTAAAACAGCACCAAATCCAATTTTAGAAGCATCTGTGTGGAGTTCGGTGTCTGATTGCGGATTATAAATCTTCAGGACTGGTTCTGAAACCAATGCTAATTTCAATCTATCAAAAGCTTCTTTTTGAGACTGACCAAATTCGTACTTTACGTCTTTTCTCAATAAGTCACTAAAAGGTTTTGCTATTGTGGCATAATTTGGAATAAATTTTCTAAAATATCCTGTCAATCCTAAGAACTTCTGAACGTCTTTGACATTTCTTGGCAAAGGAAATTTAGAAACAGCGTTTGTTTTTTCATGTGATGGTTGAATTTGTCCCATTTCCCTCAAACGCGCTGCCACTTCACGGTCTACTAGTTCATTAACTCTACTATCAATTAATTTCTTTTCTTTTCTTCCTTATCTTGGAAAAAAGGGTTTGATTCCTGACTGAAAGAAGATGATCTTTCAGCTCGATCCAATTCGGGAGTAGCGCTGCTTCGATGCTGAATCCTCTTTCCTCTATTTTTCGAAGTACCAGAGGGGTGAAATGCATTTAAATCCTTCTGCATGTTAGAAAAAGAATAGTTATTCATAGCATCTTTGTTTGCCATAAACTGATTATAACTTGATAAAGTCGAAAGAGCGGGTACTATATTAATTCCTGGCTTGTCAGATATTGCAGTGGACGTACCACCATCTTCAATTATCTTTTTTACTGTCCCTATTTGCAAATCTCCTTTTACACTTCTCGAAGCGCTAGCTATACTTACTACTGACACGCTATCATCAGCTCCTTCATCATCTGAATAACCTCCATCGAAAACGGAAACGCCATCTTTCGTTCCCCCACTAGATGACCCACCGTGAATACGTTGATCCAACATTCTCTTTCGAATTGCCGATTCGTAGTAATAATCATCACTTTTCCGAATGTTCTCCCTCTTTCGTGACTCTTCCCTAAAGTTGTACTTCCCACGTTCCTCTAATAGCCGAGCATCTGTCCTATTTGATCTTTGGGTTTCAAGCCTATCATTGTTCAAAATGGAACGGCGATACCTCTCCTCCATTAAAATGTTTCGAGCAGCATCATCTGTCAAAATTGTAACTCCACCGATGTTCACCACACCGCTGGATAAACCTGTGGTAGAAAAATAAATCATACGTACGATCCTTGAATCATGCATAGCATATTTCACTTGAGGTTCTTGGAATAAATACTCCAAATTATTCCTTGGAATAAATACTCCAAATCTACAATTAATCGGGTCCCCGGAAACGACGCCGATGACCCATTGCCCGAAATATAAAATATTTTTTTAATCGTCCCATCTAATTTTTCATCGCGTTTTGCGCGGACACTTGAAATAAAGATTTCCGTCTTATCATTAAATCGTATGCCATAGATACCCAGATTTACACTAAGCCCCTTCTTGCTGTCCCACAAGACTAGAGCATCAGATTTAAACGAAGTCATATTACTTGAGACACTTGCTATTGTTTTATAAACCTTTGAAATACTGAAGGTGCTGTGCATAACCCAAAAGGCATTCTTAAAAACTCGTATTGGCCTGATGGAGTAACAAAAGATGTATATTTGCGACTTGTCTTCTCAATAGGGACATGAAAGAAACCATTTTCAAGATCCAATGTTGTGAATACCGCAGCGTCTGACATCTGGTCAATATGGTCCTCTATTAGTGGTAAAGGGTACCTATCCATTATAATCTCTTTATTAACTTCTCTAAAATCAATGCATAATCTTTTTGTTTTATCTTTTTTTTTAACTAGCACAATAGGGCTTGCAAAATCTGAATTACTAACCTGAATAATATCATTATCTAGCCATTCCTTTATTTGCTTATCAACTATTTCTTTTTCTCCCGGTGATAATCTACGTGGACGTTGGTAAATTGGTGTTTCATTTTTCATTATAATTTTTAAATTTATTAGGCAAGGAAGTTTGTCTTTCTTTGGATTATAATTTTGCATAATGGATCTTATTTCCACCTCATATTCCTTAGGAGATTTAATCTCTGGTTCTTCTGAGTCCATTATATTAATTTTATTCAAAAATGTTTGTGATCTCCAAATTCTCACACCATCATCTTGTGAAGTAGTTATTACTGTTCCCCATAAAATATCATTTCCAATTATCATACGACATTTAAGTAATGAATCTTCTACTACGTGAATTATTCCCTTATACAGTTCGTTATTAATTTCTAAATCCGCTTCAAAGGTACCATCTGTTTCTATAGTATTATTTCCTATTCCTTCTGCAATTGTTCCCTTATTAGTAAGAGGAATATTTAATTTTCTAAAATCCGATCGACATATACAAGAGATGTCACCACCTGTATCGATAAGCCCTTCTAATTCTAAATCAAATATACGTATTCTAGTAAAGAATTTCTTACATCCTGTGCTAATTGTTGATACTACTTTGGGTTCCTTTTTGGGACAACTAGGTGCCTTGTGTCCAAAATCATTACACGAAAAACATTTTGGTTTATTACCGCTACATTCTACTGACACATGACCACGTTTACCACAGTTGTAACTTCTTTTCCTGTGTAAATCATTTCTTGTAGTGTTTCTACTTCCATTTGACAACGACCTAAAATTATTAATTCTTATTTTATCATTTATTCTTATCTTTTCGTAAATAGTAAGCTTTTCTTTAAACTCGTTAAAATTTTTAGCACCGTAAAGAATCGCTTTATTTGCACCAGTATCATTTATACCATCTATAGTATATTCTATTACGGATATATCTTCTATACGACCTACCGCCCCTATTTTTCTCATTTCCAACAAATAATCAAACACGGATTCATCTTTTCCTAGTTTACGACCTGCCATTTTCTTATGAATATCCGCACTGCTCGATGATGAGTGAAATTCTGCTTTCAAAAAATCTTTTAGTTCATGCCACGAGCTTAAATTTAACTTCGTTTCCACCGTTTTTTTTGCTGTATTAGCCAAACACCTTTTCCCATAAACAAACTTATTTAATTCGTTCCAGTGATAAATATGTGCCATGCGTTCAAAGTCTTCAATCCAATTCATTATTGTATAAGCTTCATCTTCTCCTTTAAACACAGGTAAACTGGCTTCAACTTCATGAAAAGGTACTGCTCTTTCAATTTGACTTGATGCTACGTTGTCTCCTTCAAGCATTGTTAATCGTTGCTCGAAAAAAGATTTTTTCATTTCTTCAAAGAAATGTGTGAAATCGGCAGATACACTATCACTTGTATTAGATTTATTTTTCTTACCCATCGTTTTATTTTAATTCACTCAATTTAAAATATAAGAGCACTTACCTCAGAATATTCGCGATTTCCAGCGTTCCAATTTCTTTTAGAATTTCAGTATCCACGTAAACAATTCTCAGCGTCTTTCTCCAATAAAATAAAAAAAAATCCAATAAATCCTGGTTAATCCCGTTGAGCCCCCAGGTTGTGGGATCTTTTATAAAACACAGAATATATTTGTAATTTTAATTCATTTATTTCTTGTTTTAATTTCAATTTATTTTCTGTAATCGTGTTCGCTGTCAGACTTCCAAAATCAAAAGAGAAAGTTGTTTTTTATATTTTCTTAATTACATCGACTATCCTCAAATGCTTTCTACTCTTAATTATAAGTGCTATCATTACTACAGCAGTCTGGACGCAAACCAGAATAAAATGCTGAATAATAGTAGTGTAGTATATACACAATTCCCACAATCGGCCGTCCTGCAGTTTTATGGTCCTCCATAAATTGTTTGGGTTTTGGTTGTTAATTTAATAATAACTCTGTTAAATCCATCTTCATCTTTATCGTCTTGTTAAATCGTGATCGTCTTCATTATGCATCGTCTTCATTTGGCATCGTCTTCTTTGTATTTTCGTCTTCATTTTGCTTTCTTCATTCGTCTTTATTTTTGCATCGTCTTTTGTATTCGTCTTATGTTTTTATATTAGGGTGTTTTTGTTTCAATTCAACTCTATGTCTTCATCTTCTTCTTCAGTGTCGTGATCACTCTCTGTCGTTATTCCCCAGCTCTTCATATTATCTGCACTCGTTGAAGTTTTTTTCGGACCTTCATCTTGTCCTACTTTCTCCACTATATATCGATCCCGTGTCATAGCTTTTGTGATTCGGTATGGTCTTAAGTATTTTTTCTTGATTTTCATTGTTGGTGAAAATTGCGTTCGCTTAATTGCAACTAACTCTCCCTCCTTGTAAATTGTTGCTTTTTTTCTTTTAGTATTGTAATTTTTTGTGTTTTCTAACTGCATTCTTGATATTTGTTGGACCGCATCTTCTCTAATCTTCGACCTTTCTAACTCAAACTCCTCGTTTAGTTCTTCTTCTAGCATTATATTTAACCGCAGATCTTCAGCCGTTTTCATTTTTACGCCAAACATTAATTCAAAAGGCGTTCGCCCAATTGCTCGATTATAACTAGAATTTAAAAACTTTTGTACTTGTGAAATTTGTTTATACCAACCTGATTCGTCTGCTACAGAAAGTTTTGCTATCATTGGTATAACAATTCTATGGAGTCTTTCAACCTGGCCATTAGCTCTTGGCACACCTGTTGTGATATGGTGTAATTGAATTTTATTATCATCACAGTATGTTTTGAAGGCTTCTGATGTGAATGCCGTTCCTCTATCAGCAATAATACGTTGAGGATTCCCAAAAGAACTCTCAAGCAATGACATCTTAGCTATTACATCTTGCGTTGTTGTGGTTTTTACTGCATAAAGCCACACGAATTTTGAGAAGGCATCTACTACTGTAAAAATATACTTATAATTTTTAGTGGTTGTTGTTAATGGGCCTAAATGATCAACATGGAAAGTGTGTAATGGGTAAGGCTCTTTATAAATTGAGTGTAAAAAACCTTCTTGTCTTCCTGTTTTTCGATTAAAGACAATGCATGGGATGCAATTACGTATGCAATTTTCTATTTTTTTCTTTAATTTCGGTATGTGATAGTCTCTCATCAATAAATCTTCAGTTTTCTTCACCGCAAAGTGACCTCTATCGTGTGTCATTTTGATAATTTCTGCCTGCATCGAATTTGGGATACACAATAATCTTCGACCACTTGCATCGTTTTTATAAATCACTTCTTGCTGGATAATGTAGTCATGTGGTCCTTTTTCAAGTAATTTTCGAATTAATATTAAATTTGAATCTGTCATCTGAGCTGATACTACTCTTTCTTTCAGGCTGTCTTTTACTACCTGTATAGCAGGATACCTACTTAATGCATCAGCATGTTTTAGTTTAGACCCCGATCTATGCTCGAGTGAATAAGTGAAGTCTGCAAGGTATATTGCCCATCCAGCAATTCTTGAAACGAGTTCTTTTTTCTCCATAGTAGATTTAAAAGCCGAACAATCTGTAATAATTTTAAAATTAATTCCCATCAAATATACACGTAACTTTTTCAGTGCTACTATTATCGCCAGCACTTCGAGTTCGTAACTATCATATCGTTCTTGAGTTGGTGTGGTTTTTCTGCTCAGGTAATACACAGGATGAAATTTTTGGTCTTCTGAGTCTTTTTGAAGTAAAACAGCACCAAATCCAATTTTAGAAGCATCTGTGTGGAGTTCGGTGTCTGATTGCGGATTATAAATCTTCAGGACTGGTTCTGAAACCAATGATAATTTCAATCTATCAAAAGCTTCTTTTTGAGACTGACCAAATTCGTACTTTACGTCTTTTCTCAATAAGTCACTAAAAGGTTTTGCTATTGTGGCATAATTTGGAATAAATTTTCTAAAATATCCTGTCAATCCTAAGAACTTCTGAACGTCTTTGACATTTCTTGGCAAAGGAAATTTAGAAACAGCGTTTGTTTTTTCATGTGATGGTTGAATTTGTCCCATTTCCCTCAAACGCGCTGCCACTTCACGGTCTACTAGTTCATTAACTCTACTATCAATTAATTTCTTTTCTTTTCTTCCTTATCTTGGAAAAAAGGGTTTGATTCCTGACTGAAAGAAGATGATCTTTCAGCTCGATCCAATTCGGGAGTAGCGCTGCTTCGATGCTGAATCCTCTTTCCTCTATTTTTCGAAGTACCAGAGGGGTGAAATGCATTTAAATCCTTCTGCATGTTAGAAAAAGAATAGTTATTCATAGCATCTTTGTTTGCCATAAACTGATTATAACTTGATAAAGGCGAAAGAGCGGGTACTATATTAATTCCTGGCTTGTCAGATATTGCAGTGGACGTACCACCATCTTCAATTATCTTTTTTACTGTCCCTATTTGCAAATCTCCTTTTACACTTCTCGAAGCGCTAGCTATACTTACTACTGACACGCTATCATCAGCTCCTTCATCATCTGAATAACCTCCATCGAAAACGGAAACGCCATCTTTCGTTCCCCCACTAGATGACCCACCGTGAATACGTTGATCCAACATTCTCTTTCGAATTGCCGATTCGTAGTAATAATCATCACTTTTCCGAATGTTCTCCCTCTTTCGTGACTCTTCCCTAAAGTTGTACTTCCCACGTTCCTCTAATAGCCGAGCATCTGTCCTATTTGATCTTTGGGTTTCAAGCCTATCATTGTTCAAAATGGAACGGCGATACCTCTCCTCCATTAAAATGTTTCGAGCAGCATCATCTGTCAAAATTGTAACTCCACCGATGTTCACCACACCGCTGGATAAACCTGTGGTAGAAAAATAAATCATACGTACGATCCTTGAATCATGCATAGCATATTTCACTTGAGGTTCTGGGATAACGTCTCTACTTACAGTAGCCCTAAACTTACCTTGGAATAAATACTCCAAATCTACAATTAATCGGGTCCCCGGAAACGACGCCGATGACCCATTGCCCGAAATATAAAATATTTTTTTAATCGTCCCATCTAATTTTTCATCGCGTTTTGCGCGGACACTTGAAATAAAGATTTCCGTCTTATCATTAAATCGTATGCCATAGATACCCAGATGTACACTAAGCCCCTTCTTGCTGTCCCACAAGACTAGAGCATCAGATTTAAACGAAGTCATATTACTTGAGACACTTGCTATTGTTTTATAAACCTTTGAAATACTGAAGGTGCTGTGCATAACCCAAAAGGCATTCTTAAAAACTCGTATTGGCCTGATGGAGTAACAAAAGATGTATATTTGCGACTTGTCTTCTCAATAGGGACATGAAAGAAACCATTTTCAAGATCTAATGTTGTGAATACCGCAGCGTCTGACATCTGGTCAATATGGTCCTCTATTAGTGGTAAAGGGTACCTATCCATTATAATCTCTTTATTAACTTCTCTAAAATCAATGCATAATCTTTTTGTTTTATCTTTTTTGTTAACTAGCACAATAGGGCTTGCAAAATCTGAATTACTAACCTGAATAATATCATTATCTAGCCATTCCTTTATTTGCTTATCAACTATTTCTTTTTCTCCCGGTGATAATCTACGTGGACGTTGGTAAATTGGTGTTTCATTTTTCATTATAATTTTTAAATTTATTGGGCAAGGAAGTTTGTCTTTCTTTGGATTATAATTTTGCATAATGGATCTTATTTCCACCTCATATTCCTTAGGAGATTTAATCTCTGGTTCTTCTGAGTCCATTATATTAATTTTATTCAAAAATGTTTGTGATCTCCAAATTCTCACACCATCATCTTTACTGTTCCCCATACAATATCATTTCCAATTATCATACGACATTTAAGTAATGAATCTTCTACTACGTGAATTATTCCCTTATACAGTTCGTTATTAATTTCTAAATCCGCTTCAAAGGTACCATCTGTTTCTATAGTATTATTTCCTATTCCTTCTGCAATTGTTCCCTTATTAGTAAGAGGAATATTTAATTTTCTAAAATCCGATCGACATATACAAGAGATGTCACCACCTGTATCGATAAGCCCTTCTAATTCTAAATCAAATATACGTATTCTAGTAAAGAATTTCTTACATCCTGTGCTAATTGTTGATACTACTTTGGGTTCCTTTTTGGGACAACTAGGTGCCTTGTGTCCAATATCATTGCACGAAAAACATTTTGGTCCATTACCGCTACATTCTACTGATACATGACCACGTTTACCACAGTTGTAACATCTTTTCCTGTGTAAATCATTTCTTGTAGTGTTTCTACTTCCATTTGACAACGACCTAAAATTATTAATTCTTATTTTATCATTTATTCTTATCTTTTCGTAAATAGTAAGCTTTTCTTTAAACTCGTTAAAATTTTAGCACGCGTAAAGAATCGCTTTATTTGCACCAGTATCATTTATACCATCTATAGTATATTCTATTACGGATATATCTTCTATATGACCTACCGCCCCTATTTTTCTCATTTCCAACAAAAAATCAAACACGGATTCATCTTTTCCTAGTTTACGACCTGCCATTTTCTTATGAATATCCGCACTGCTCGATGATGAGTGAAATTCTGCTTTCAAAAAATCTTTTAGTTCATGCCACGAGCTTAAATTTAACTTCGTTTCCACCGTTTTTTTTGCTGTATTAGCCAAACACCTTTTCCCATAAACAAACTTATTTAATTCGTTCCAGTGATAAATATGTGCCATGCGTTCAAAGTCTTCAATCCAATTCATTATTGTATAAGCATCATCTTCTCCTTTAAACACAGGTAAACTGGCTTCAACTTCATGAAAAGGTACTGCTCTTTCAATTTGACTTGATGCTACGTTGTCTCCTTCAAGCATTGTTAATCGTTGCTCGAAAAAAGATTTTTTCATTTCTTCAAAGAAATGTGTGAAATCGGCAGATACACTATCACTTGTATTAGATTTATTTTTCTTACCCATCGTTTTATTTTAATTCACTCAATTTAAAATATAAGAGCACTTACCTCAGAATATTCGCGATTTCCAGCGTTCCAATTTCTTTTAGAATTTCAGTATCCACGTAAACAATTCTCAGCGTCTTTCTCCAATAAAATAAAAAAAAATCCAATAAATCCTGGTTAATCCCGTTGAGCCCCCAGGTTGTGGGATCTTTTATAAAACACAGAATATATTTGTAATTTTAATTCATTTATTTCTTGTTTTAATTTCAATTTATTTTCTGTAATCGTGTTCGCTGTCAGACTTCCAAAATCAAAAGAGAAAGTTGTTTTATATTTTCTTAATTACATCGACTATCCTCAAATGCTTTCTACTCTTAATTATAAGTGCTATCATTACTACAGCAGTCTGGACGCAAACCAGAATAAAATGGCTGAATAATAGTAGTGTAGTATATACACAATTCCCACAATCGGCCGTCCTGCAGTTTTATGGTCCTCCATAAATTGTTTGGGTTTTGGTTGTTAATTTAATAATAACTCTGTTAAATCCATCTTCATCTTTATCGTCTTGTTAAATCGTCATCGTCTTCATTATGCATCGTCTTCTTTGTATTTTCGTCTTCATTTTGCTTTCTTCATTCGTCTTTATTTTTGCATCGTCTTTTGTATTCGTCTTATGTTTTTATATTAGGGTGTTTTTGTTTCAATTCAACTCTATGTCTTCATCTTCTTCTTCAGTGTCGTGATCACTCTCTGTCGTTATTCCCCAGCTCTTCATATTATCTGCACTCGTTGAAGTTTTTTTCGGACCTTCATCTTGTCCTACTTTCTCCACTATATATCGATCCCGTGTCATAGCTTTTGTGATTCGGTATGGTCCTAAGTATTTTTTCTTGATTTTCATTGTTGGTGAAAATTGCGTTCGCTTAATTGCAACTAACTCTCCCTCCTTGTAAATTGTTGCTTTTTTTCTTTTAGTATTGTAATTTTTTGTGTTTTCTAACTGCATTCTTGATATTTGTTGGACCGCATCTTCTCTAATCTTCGACCTTTCTAACTCAAACTCCTCGTTTAGTTCTTCTTCTAGCATTATATTTAACCGCAGATCTTCAGCCGTTTTCATTTTTACGCCAAACATTAATTCAAAAGGCGTTCACCCAATTGCTCGATTATAACTAGAATTTAAAAACTTTTGTACTTGTGAAATTTGTTTATACCAACCTGATTCGTCTGCTACAGAAAGTTTTGCTATCATTGGTATAACAATTCTATGGAGTCTTTCAACCTGGCCATTAGCTCTTGGCACACCTGTTGTGATATGGTGTAATTGAATTTTATTATCATCACAGTATGTTTTGAAGGCTTCTGATGTGAATGCCGTTCCTCTATCAGCAATAATACGTTGAGGATTCCCAAAAGAACTCTCAAGCAATGACATCTTAGCTATTACATCTTGCGTTGTTGTGGTTTTTACTGCATAAAGCCACACGAATTTTGAGAAGGCATCTACTACTGTAAAAATATACTTATAATTTTTAGTGGTTGTTGTTAATGGGCCTAAATGATCAACATGGAAAGTGTGTAATGGGTAAGGCTCTTTATAAATTGAGTGTAAAAAACCTTCTTGTCTTCCTGTTTTTCGATTAAAGACAATGCATGGGATGCAATTACGTATGCAATTTTCTATTTTTTTCTTTAATTTCGGTATGTGATAGTCTCTCATCAATAAATCTTCAGTTTTCTTCACCGCAAAGTGACCTCTATCGTGTGTCATTTTGATAATTTCTGCCTGCATCGAATTTGGGATACACAATAATCTTCGACCACTTGCATCGTTTTTATAAATCACTTCTTGCTGGATAATTTAGTCTTCATGTGGTCCTTTTTCAAGTAATTTTCGAATTAATATTAAATTTGAATCTGTCATCTGAGCTGATATTACTCTTTCTTTCAGGCTGTCTTTTACTACCTGTATAGCAGGATACCTACTTAATGCATCAGCATGTTTTAGTTTAGACCCCGATCTATGCTCGAGTGAATAAGTGAAGTCTGCAAGGTATATTGCCCATCCAGCAATTCTTGAAACGAGTTCTTTTTTCTCCATAGTAGATTTAAAAGCCGAACAATCTGTAATAATTTTAAAATTAATTCCCATCAAATATACACGTAACTTTTTCAGTGCTACTATTATCGCCAGCACTTCGAGCTCGTAACTATCATATCGTTCTTGAGTTGGTGTGGTTTTTCTGCTCAGGTAATACACAGGATGAAATTTTTGGTCTTCTGAGTCTTTTTGAAGTAAAACAGCACCAAATCCAATTTTAGAAGCATCTGTGTGGAGTTCGGTGTCTGATTGCGGATTATAAATCTTCAGGACTGGTTCTGAAACCAATGCTAATTTCAATCTATCAAAAGCTTCTTTTTGAGACTGACCAAATTCGTACTTTACGTCTTTTCTCAATAAGTCACTAAAAGGTTTTGCTATTGTGGCATAATTTGGAATAAATTTTCTAAAATATCCTGTCAATCCTAAGAACTTCTGAACGTCTTTGACATTTCTTGGCAAAGGAAATTTAGAAACAGCGTTTGTTTTTTCATGTGATGGTTGAATTTGTCCCATTTCCCTCAAACGCGCTGCCACTTCACGGTCTACTAGTTCATTAACTCTACTATCAATTAATTTCTTTTCTTTTTCTTCCTTATCTTGGAAAAAAGGGTTTGATTCCTGACTGAAAGAAGATGATCTTTCAGCTCGATCCAATTCGGGAGTAGCGCTGCTTCGATGCTGAATCCTCTTTCCTCTATTTTTCGAAGTACCAGAGGGGTGAAATGCATTTAAATCCTTCTGCATGTTAGAAAAAGAATAGTTATTCATAGCATCTTTGTTTGCCATAAACTGATTATAACTTGATAAAGTCGAAAGAGCGGGTACTATATTAATTCTTGGCTTGTCAGATATTGCAGTGGACGTACCACCATCTTCAATTATCTTTTTTACTGTCCCTATTTGCAAATCTCCTTTTACACTTCTCGAAGCGCTAGCTATACTTACTACTGACACGCTATCATCAGCTCCTTCATCATCTGAATAACCTCCATCGAAAACGGAAACGCCATCTTTCGTTCCCCCACTAGATGACCCACCGTGAATACGTTGATCCAACATTCTCTTTCGAATTGCCGATTCGTAGTAATAATCATCACTTTTCCGAATGTTCTCCCTCTTTCGTGACTCTTCCCTAAAGTTGTACTTCCCACGTTCCTCTAATAGCCGAGCATCTGTCCTATTTGATCTTTGGGTTTCAAGCCTATCATTGTTCAAAATGGAACGGCGATACCTCTCCTCCATTAAAATGTTTCGAGCAGCATCATCTGTCAAAATTGTAACTCCACCGATGTTCACCACACCGCTGGATAAACCTGTGGTAGAAAAATAAATCATACGTACGATCCTTGAATCATGCATAGCATATTTCACTTGAGGTTCTGGGATAACGTCTCTACTTACAGTAGCCCTAAACTTACCTTGGAATAAATACTCCAAATCTACAATTAATCGGGTCCCCGGAAACGACGCCGATGACCCATTGCCCGAAATATAAAATATTTTTTTAATCGTCCCATCTAATTTTTCATCGCGTTTTGCGCGGACACTTGAAATAAAGATTTCCGTCTTATCATTAAATCGTATGCCATAGATACCCAGATGTACACTAAGCCCCTTCTTGCTGTCCCACAAGACTAGAGCATCAGATTTAAACGAAGTCATATTACTTGAGACACTTGCTATTGTTTTATAAACCTTTGAAATACTGAAGGTGCTGTGCATAACCCAAAAGGCATTCTTAAAAACTCGTATTGGCCTGATGGAGTAACAAAAGATGTATATTTGCGACTTGTCTTCTCAATAGGGACATGAAAGAAACCATTTTCAAGATCTAATGTTGTGAATACCGCAGCGTCTGACATCTGATCAATATGGTCCTCTATTAGTGGTAAAGGGTACCTATCCATTATAATCTCTTTATTAACTTCTCTAAAATCAATGCATAATCTTTTTGTTTTATCTTTTTTGTTAACTAGCACAATAGGGCTTGCAAAATCTGAATTACTAACCTGAATAATATCATTATCTAGCCATTCCTTTATTTGCTTATCAACTATTTCTTTTTCTCCCGGTGATAATCTACGTGGACGTTGGTAAATTGGTGTTTCATTTTTCATTATAATTTTTAAATTTATTGGGCAAGGAAGTTTGTCTTTCTTTGGATTATAATTTTGCATAATGGATCTTATTTCCACCTCATATTCCTTAGGAGATTTAATCTCTGGTTCTTCTGAGTCCATTATATTAATTTTATTCAAAAATGTTTGTGATCTCAAATTCTCACACCATCATCTTGTGAAGTAGTTATTACTGTTCCCCATAAAATATCATTTCCAATTATCATACGACATTTAAGTAATGAATCTTCTACTACGTGAATTATTCCCTTATACAGTTCGTTATTAATTTCTAAATCCGCTTCAAAGGTACCATCTGTTTCTATAGTATTATTTCCTATTCCTTCTGCAATTGTTCCCTTATTAGTAAGAGGAATATTTAATTTTCTAAAATCCGATCGACATATACAAGAGATGTCACCACCTGTATCGATAAGCCCTTCTAATTCTAAATCAAATATACGTATTCTAGTAAAGAATTTCTTACATCCTGTGCTAATTGTTGATACTACTTTGGGTTCCTTTTTGGGACAACTAGGTGCCTTGTGTCCAAAATCATTACACGAAAAACATTTTGGTCCATTACCGCTACATTCTACTGACACATGACCACGTTTACCACAGTTGTAACATCTTTTCCTGTGTAAATCATTTCTTGTAGTGTTTCTACTTCCATTTGACAACGACCTAAAATTATTAATTCTTATTTTATCATTTATTCTTATCTTTTCGTAAATAGTAAGCTTTTCTTTAAACTCGTTAAAATTTTTAGCACCGTAAAGAATCGCTTTATTTGCACCAGCATCATTTATACCATCTATAGTATATTCTATTACGGATATATCTTCTATACGACCTACCGCCCCTATTTTTCTCATTTCCAACAAAAAATCAAACACGGATTCATCTTTTCCTAGTTTACGACCTGCCATTTTCTTATGAATATCCGCACTGCTCGATGATGAGTGAAATTCTGCTTTCAAAAAATCTTTTAGTTCATGCCACGAGCTTAAATTTAACTTCGTTTCCACCGTTTTTTTTGCTGTATTAGCCAAACACCTTTTCCCATAAACAAACTTATTTAATTCGTTCCAGTGATAAATATGTGCCATGCGTTCAAAGTCTTCAATCCAATTCATTATTGTATAAGCATCATCTTCTCCTTTAAACACAGGTAAACTGGCTTCAACTTCATAAAAAGGTACTGCTCTTTCAATTTGACTTGATGCTACGTTGTCTCCTTCAAGCATTGTTAATCGTTGCTCGAAAAAAGATTTTTTCATTTCTTCAAAGAAATGTGTGAAATCGGCAGATACACTATCACTTGTATTAGATTTATTTTTCTTACCCATCGTTTTATTTTAATTCACTCAATTTAA
>CAVNZG010000875.1:0-45527 GCA_963693315.1 Diogma glabrata
TCAAAAGTCTCAATAACTGGCTCCGTATCAGGGCCTGTGCAATACGTGGGCCGAAACAAAAACCTGGCGTGATTTTGTATATTTTTGGCGCAGTTTTAGGCGTTGGTTGTCAAACCGGTTTGGTTTGGCAAAGATATTCATATAATATTATTATAAATTTTTGTAATTTTTGGGTAAAACCAGTATTGGTTTTTTTGTTGACTTATTTTTTTGGATTATGAAATTAATTGTATGTTTTTTTTGATTATGGTTAGATTTAGTAAATGTTTAGCCAGCTTTTTTTCAATGCACTCATACGCGATCCCCATATTCGTCATTGGTTTAATGTGAGTTACAATTTCGAGGTATTGATTTGTGTATTATTCACACTATGGAGTGGATGTCAATAGAACATGTCTCATTACAGTTCTATAAACTTTTGAACTTATACGGAAATGTTGAAATATTTTTATTTTGGCTAATATAATGTTCATTTTTGGCCAAAACGACTTCTATTGCAATACGCCTTATTAGATTTTATGATTTGTACATGAATTATTTTGTGTATCTCATATATATATACAAAATAGTTTATGTCAAACCTGAATATCTAGGTAGGTTTCCTATTGCAACACAATTCGTTTGGCGAAAGAATTTTTTGTGGTTAAGTCATGTTTTTATGAGTTTTAGGATGTTATTAACGTAATAAAAGTTAACATTGACCAAACAGTTTTTCGACAATTTTATATAAGTTTAAATCTTTCGTCACTACTATCAAAGTATTATTGGTCTGTGTTTATAGAAGTATAATTGAAAATAATTAATTCCCATTAACTTTATAGAGTGAGCCGGATCCAAATCAATATCTCCACATTTGTCATCATATTGATCCGCTGACGTACGTATACATATCTCGTATGAGTCCATTTTAGTTACCACCATTTTAAAAAAATAACAAAATTTTAAAAAATAAGATAAATATAGAAATAATTATTTTTAGCTAACATTTATTTTTGTTTTGAATACAATAAATAAAGCGATGAAAATTTGACCTGAACAATTATATTAGAATTAATAATCTAAAGATTAGTAAGCTTAGTTTTAAATTTAAAATAATCGTAATTTTTTTTTAAATTACCAATTTATTATTTAGTCTGAAGATTTAATTTAATTAATTTCATGTAAAACCTTATTAACACATATTATATATTTCATGTTTCGATTTAGCATTTTTAAATAGGGAATTGTTTGGATTATGGATAAATTATGTAGTATTTAGGTTTATTGATTCACTCTCTCAGCGGTAGGCCTAAAAAGCCATCCATAGAGCTTCACTCTTTAACATTGATGTCGTTCTTAGATCGCCTATGGCCATCGGGGTTATGCGATCGAAGAACATTGGTTTCTTCTCTTCATTCGGCGAGGAAGTCCTCAGGGACGAGGAGTGGTGTTGCTGTGTTTGTACTTGGGTGCAAACCAGTAGTACCATTCTTTGCTCAGAGGCTTCTTCGGTGTAATGAAGAGAAGAACCAATTGTACTTTTGCTTTCAGGATCAGAGGCTTCACCTCATACAAATTCAAAAACTTACCATTTTTTTTCCACTTAGCTTTTACAATAGAACAATTTTTCATAGAGTTTAAGATTTGAAGTCTGGTGCTCGGGAGCGTTCTACAACTTTCGCATTAGGTTTAGTTGTAATTTATTTGTAGGTTAAACAAGCACAACTGGGTCAGTAGAAATGGACCTAGTGTCTAATCGTGACAGTTGTGATTGTTTTATTAGGTTGGGGAGAATCTGTTCTGTAGAATCTGGTCGTTAGGGGCTTTTCTAGTCAGTTCTCACATGCATTGTTGAAGTGGGCTCGCGAACGCGGGAATTCAAATTTGAACAAAATGGATATTGTAACCATACTTACTTTTTAAATTGTCTCCAGACGGATCTTGACTTTGGGAATCTCTTATCTGATTATTAAATAAAGAAATAAAATAAATAAAACAAATTTTTCGAAAATTAATTAAATAAAAATTTTTATTAAATAAATAATTTTTTTTGAATTTAAGTTAATTTTAGGTAAATAAGTAAATACAAATTTTTCTATTAAATACGCATAACATCAAGAAATAAATATTCTTTATTTTTTTTAAAAATAAATCAATATTTGGAGCTAAGACGGTGCATCCAATAAATAAGCATTTTTTCAAATATTTTTATTTTTTTCAATTTCTTTTAAAAATAAATAAATATTCTTAGGGGTGCTATCGTCAATAAACAATTTTAGGTGTATGATTTTTCTAAATTTCAGTTATCTGGAATTAGAAATAAATAAATTATTTTATAAATATCACAATATTTTAGGTATTTTTGAAAGAGAAAGTCAAGCAATTTTGAGTAAACAGCTAATTCTTTTCTCATTAAAATCTGTCCTTGCGAAAAGAAAATAACTTTTTCTTTGTGTTTTCGAATTGGGGGTGTTCTGTGTTTTTACTTTTGCGTTTTACATTTCCATCGGTCGATTTTACCGGGCGTATTAATCCACTTAATTTAGTGATATTGTTTTTTTTTCTATTGGTTTTGTTATTGTTGTTCGCATTCGGGAATTTTACAACTTATTATATAAAATGTCAAGTCAAATAGACATTGACCATCCATTTTATGGATTGGAACCCAGCGAACTGCAAATTGAATGTCTGGTTCGAGGTGTGGATTTCAGGGGGGTCAACTGGGCAGAGGAACTTCGAAACCACGCGGTACAAGGTTCAGTTCCATTAACTGTATCTCACGCGAGAGATTTGGTAGCTGAGTCTCAAATGGTGGTGCAGGCAGCACAACTAATGGTGGATCAGATACGTAGACTTCAGCCACCGATTAATCAGCCATTCTTAGATGGTCTGGCTAATCGTGTGTTGCACTATACAGGGAGGATGAATAGGTTGGGTTCTCGCGATGATTTGCAAGAAGCCCGCACCTACGCTATCTCCCAATTGTCACGCGTTTGGGATATAATAAGATCGTTGTCGACACGTCCAGTTATGCAGAGTAAACCAGGAGGTTCATCTGTACCATCCGAACCGCCTGCGTTTCAGCCAGATGAGAGATCCACTCCAATACCAGTACAGCCAATAACTGATACGATACACAGTTTAAATCGTGGGTATCAACAACAACAAAGACGGGCAGAACAATTACCACCATCGTATTTTCAACAATCAGGTTTAAGAGCGGAGGACTTCGCATTACCACAACTGGGTTCATCGTTCCAAGCTGAACAAATATACATCAATCCGGCATTGGTACAGCAACCTCTGAATTACCAACCGATACCACAGGAGCAGTTACAACAATTTCAAACAAATTATCCACAAGCTCCATTAACAGCACCACCACCATACAACCCACTTCCTCAGGTATCTCGTGTCGCGGCTCCAGCATTGTCACCGGGAGCATACCGAGAGGTACGTAGGAACAATTTGAGTCGTTATGACTCAAATTGGGTTCCGAACTTCACAGGGGATGGTCACTCTCCTGATGTTCATGAGTTTATTCATCGAGTGGAGGCGGCTGCAAGGGGGGACCGTGTGTCCTGGGACGACCTGAGGTCGATCGTTCCACGGTACCTCAAGGCAGCTGCCGATAGATATTATTTGAATTTAACTCATGAATATGAGGAAGTGACCTACTCAGTGCTTAGGGAAGGACTCCTACGCACCTTCGGTACGCTCACCGATGATAAAGCGGTATTACGTGTTCTTTTGAACCGTAAACAGAAAGTCAAAGAGAGCGTTTATGAGTATTTAGTTGAAGTGGGTTCGTTAAATCGAAGATTAGTTCGACCATTTGCTGCAGCTGAATTATTAGAAATCGCTAGGGAAGGACTGAGTGTAGAACTGAAAAACGCTACACTTGCAGCAACAATTACAACTATGGACGAGCTTCGGACATTGTGTCAGAAGTTCGAACGTTTGTGGTCTACACCAGTCCCAACCAGAATGTCAAACTTAAGGATTAGCGAACTACAGCAAGTGGACGACTATGAATCAGAAATAGATCCAGAACAAGATGGATATATTGAAGCTGTGGATACACAACCTAGAAGAATTCTGCAACGACCTGTGATATCATCTGGTAATACTAATCAACCTGGTCCATCAATGTCCAGACAACCAATTGTCTGTTTTAGATGCGGGGTAAATGTCGAGCTCCTGATTGTTCTAAAAACAGAATAAAACTGTATTGCTGGAAGTGCAACAAACCTGACGTAATTTATGCTAATTGTTCTTATTGTCACCCGTCGTTAAACTATCGACCGAGAGTACATGCTTCGGGAATAGTACCCTCGGTTCAACAGCCAATGAGCCCGAAGAAAGCGACGAGAGATGTAGGAACACAAGACGATCTACCACCGAAGAAACCAGAATAAAATCATCTAGCACATTTAATTTCCCATCATTACATTGCACGTATTTTAGACGTCTGGAACGTAACATCAGATATTGGAGGATGAGGAAATTATTTCGCAAAGCTTGTATTTCATCTATCCTTTCAGAAACAAAGGATCCTCGGCCGCGATTGACGATTAGGATTTTGGACAAAAATATTTCAGGACTATTGGATAGTGGAGCGTCAATCACTATACTTGGAAGAAATTCCTTGGAATTATTGGAATCATCAGGTACAACCTACTGTAAATACACTTCGTGTATTCGTACGGCGGATGGTACTGCAAATAAAATTTTGGGTTACATAGAAGTTCCAATAACTGTGAATGGCTCCACTAAACCAATGCGGTTCCATATAGTTCCTGGATTACGAGAAGAGCTCTACCTGGGCATAGATTTCTGGAAGAAATTTGGTATTGTTCCTTCATTTGTTAGTGAACTGACTCGCACAGAGCTACAAACCTTTAATACACATAACCTCACCACTGATCAGCAACATGAACTGGATATGATCAAGGATTCTTTCCCGTCATTTGAAGTGTCTGGGCTCGGAAAGACTTCTTTGGTTGAACATGTCATCGATGTTGGTGATAATGCACCTGTTAAACAGAGGCATTATCCCACATCGCCGGCTGTTCAACTAAAGGTCTATGCCGAACTTGACCGAATGCTTCAAATGGGCGTGATCGAAGAGTCTAACAGTTCTTGCTGCTCGCCAGTGGTTTTGGTACAAAAAGAATCTGGTAAAAACAGATTATGTATTGATAGCCGTCGTGTCAATTCACTAACTAAAAAGGACGCTTACCCACTTCCCTTCATTGATGGCTTACTAGGTCGTCTAAATAGCACAAAGTACATTTCAAGTATTGATCTCAAAGATGCTTTCTGGCAGATTCCTCTGGCAGAAGCATCTAGAGACAAGACAGCCTTCACAGTGCCTGGTCGTCCATTGTATCAATTCCGGGTTATGCCCTTCGGATTGTGCAATGCTCCCCAGACAATGTGTCGGCTAATGCACAAAGTGATACCACATCAATATCACGAAAATGTCTTTGTTTATTTAGATGATCTATTGGTAGTCTCTTCCACGTTCCAGGAACATATGGAATTGCTGTCCAAAGTCTCTTCATTGTTAAGAGCGGCTGGGTTAACAATAAACCTCAAGAAAAGTAAATTTGTTCTGAGAGAGGTGAAATATTTGGGATTTTTGGTTGGTGAAGATGGTCTTCGAACAGACCCTGACAAGGTAAGAGCTGTAGCAGAGTATCCAGCTCCATCTACAGTTAAACAAATACGACGTCTTTTAGGAATGGCCGGTTGGTACCAACGTTTCATACCAAACTATGCAAGCGTGGTATCACCGATCACAGACCTATTAAAGAAAAGTTCTGGAAAATTAAAATGGACAGTGGAAGCGCAGACAGCTTTTGAAAATCTAAAAAAGTTGCTGACTACAGCACCGGTATTAATTAACCCTGATTATAATAAAGAGTTCTTTATTAGATGCGATGCGAGTCTGACAGGGGTAGGTAGTGTATTATATCAGGTCGACGAGGATGGACAAGAGTGTCCGATAGCCTTCATGTCGAAGAAATTAAACCAAGCTCAACGAAACTATTCAGTTTCTGACCTGGAATGTCTTGCGGCAATTCTGAGTGTGAAGAAATTCAGGGGCTATGTTGAAGGTCACCGATTTACTATTGTGACTGATCACTCAAGTCTGAAGTGGCTTATGTCACAGAAAGACTTGAGTGGTCGTCTGGCTAGGTGGAGCCTAAAACTCCAACACATGGATTTTTCCATTGTCCACCAAAAAGGTACCCAAAATATAGTCCCTGATGCTCTATCTCGTCTTTATGACGATACACACGAGGAATTGACGGAAGCATTAACACATCACATTAACGACATTAAACTCGACAATGAAGGTTATCGGCACAAAGAATATACTGATATGATAGCTAAGGTTCGTTCATCACCCAAGGACTTTCCATCTGTTAAAGTCGTGGACGATAAGCTATACATACGTATTGAGCCAAGACCTGATGCAATACCCAACGATGTTCCTGTGTGGAAGCTCTGGATTCCAAAACCGATGACTTTAGGCATGATTCAGAAACATCATAATGATAGTACTGCTGCACATGGAGGTGTTAAAAAGACATTAGAATTACTTCGACGTCTTTATTATTGGCCGGGCATGGCGTCACAGGTACACAACTATGTTGTGTCCTGCGACACATGTAAACAAACAAAAGCCACGAATCAGATATTGCGTCCTCCGATGCAATATCAATTCGAAACAGCACGTCCATGGCAGAGAGTCTATATAGATTTTTTGGGACCGTACCCTCGTTCTACACTTGGGAATACGGTGTTACTGATAGTTCTGGATCATGCTACGAAGTTTGTAATATTGAAACCGCTTAGAAACGCAACTTCACCGAAGGTGAATGCTTTTCTAAAGAATGAAGTGTTTCTTACTTATGGGGTTCCAGAGTTTCTACACAGTGACAATGGCAAGCAGTTCACTAGTAGGAACTTTCAAAGTCTTTTGTCAGATTTCGGCATTAAACATATTAGGACTGGTGTTTATAGTCCACAGAGTAACGCGTCAGAGCGGGTCAACCGATCAGTTTTAGCAGCAATCCGAGCGTTCTTAAAAGGTCAACATACCAAGTGGGATGCACACATTGGTGAAATTGCATATGCACTGCGAGCTGCAGTACATTCTGCGACAAAGTACTCACCGTACTATTTGCTATTCGGGCAACATCCGATATCAGATGGTAACATTTATCATCTGATGAGATCACTTCACATGCTGGGTGAAGATATTGGTGAGGAAATCGAACGCTCTGATCACTTGACCATGCTCAGAAATCGAGTACAACAGAACCTGTCTGTAGCTTTTAAGAAATCACAACATCATTATAACCTGCGATCTAAACTACGAACCTTCGAACCACAACAACGTGTGTATGTACGGCAGCATCATTTGAGTGACGCTACTAAGAAATTCTCGGCGAAATTGGCTCCAAAGTTCTTACCTGCAATGATTAAAACTAAGATTGGAAATGTACTTTATGAGTGCATAGATATGAGCGGTAAGAATCTTGGAGTTCATCATGCGAAGGATATCAGGGAATGATGTCTTTTCGTTAGGTAGGGTCGTTCCTCTGGCTAGTTGTCGTCGCTGTGGTTCACATCTTCTGGGTCATACTTGCTGGTAGTATCGGGGGGTCAATAGTGCTGACGTTTTGATGGATGGTCGGTCTCAATACTCAGTGGAGTTCCTCGCGGACTTCATGAGTGTAGGGATTGGTCATCGGTCGTGACGCCAGTGGCTGTTGATACTCCGATCCCAGGTACAACTTTTTAATAAATGCAGTTCGGTGGTTTCCTGTCATGAAAGGGATGGCGACGTTTTTTTGTGACTTCAAGATTGAAAGTCTTGCTTAACATCTTGAATTCATGGTTTGTAACGTCGGCTTTATGCTAATTAACATGATAAAACCAATCCCTATTCTTGATCTGACTCAAACACAATTAACGTTTCATTTTCATTTTTTTCATTACAATAGTTAAATTTTTCTCTTAACACAGACCAGCTTCAATTCGTACATTAACATAAATATAAGAACGCACTCGTTTTTTTTTTTTGTGCAGTTGCTTGACTTTCTTTTAAAGAAAAAAATAAAAAACGTCAAAAGGAAAATCACATTTTTCCAATTTTGGATTTTTAGATTCATTCTGATTTTGGTTCTGATAAGAAAATGTTTGATTGAATTTGTGAACCAAAATCTGTTTTTAAATTAATTTGTTAATTACTTTGAATTGGTTAAGTTGTTATTACAAATAAATACTAATTCCATTGTTGGTTCTTCAAACAAAATGTTTAATTCAGTTTTTTTTACAAAATTCCGATTTTGTTATTAAAGAAGAAAACAATTCAGCTTTGTGTCAATAACGACACAAATATTTTTATACTAAAAATAAGAAATAAACATAATCTTATATTGTTGTTAAAGTTTGCTCTAAACATCTTTATGTTCAGTAAAAATAAATAAGTTCATTGATAATTACATCAAATTTTTTGTAATGCTATGCTTAACCACACAAAAAAAATGTTCTATGAAGTTTTGAATGGTGTGTTTCAAATTATATGTGCCTGGAAACGAAAATAAAATAATAAAGTGATACATATCATAAATTACGTTTGATTTATTTTAAACATGAAGATCAAATGCCTGTAGTACACACAAATGAACATTTCAATATATTTATCAATAATTTGCTGAGAAATTGTAAACAAGCTATAAAACTATTTAAGGAAGGGAATTAAAAGCTAACATCAGATGCTGCTGAATTTTCTTTTGAAATTAAATTTTGGGAAATAGGACATCATACTGGAAGTGTTCACCAATCAACAGTTTCTTAGTTCAAGGTATTTTAAATTATAGATATATTAATTTTTGTTTTTTCTTTCCTTTGGAATGTCCGGCTAATGTTATAAAAATTTAAGGGATTCCCAAATCCTTGTGTTCGTCTGGGGATAACGTTATCCCGCAGCAATTTTATTTGTATTATCAAAAGTCTCAATAACTGGCTCCGTATCAGGGCCTGTGCAATACATGAATGTAATACTTAGGTCTTTCAGACCGAAGTAACTTTTTCTAAATTCCAATAATAATCCAAAAATTCTTAAAAATTCAAATTTTTTCCAAAATTCTAAAAATATTGCAAAAGATATTACAAAATCAAAAATTGAAAATTTTTTCAAAAATCCAAAAATTATAGTAAAATCCAAAATTAAGAATTTTTCAAAATACCAAAAAAAATATTGAAAAAATTCTTACAAAATCAAAAATTAAAACTGTTTCCGAAATTCTAAAATTATTGTAAAAATGATTACAAAATCAAAAATACAAACTTTTTCAAAATTCCAAAAATATTTCAAAAACTATAACAAATTCTAAAATTTCCATGTCCAATTTCATTTTCAAATACACGTCATAAAAACAGCTACATTTTTTTTTCCAAAAAATTGGCTATAAAAATAAATGCAATCATTTTTTGGCACACTTGATATTATTTTTTTGACAACTTATAATGCCATAATTCTCTATCATAATAATAAAATTTCATTTCAAACAAACAATTTTATTTTTTCCCAAAAATTTGGTAAAAAAATAAATAAAAATCTTTCTTTTGACACACTTGACAACATTTTTTTGACAAACTTATAATGCCATAATTCTCAATAATAATAATAAAATTTCATTTCAAACAAACAATTTTATTTTTTTCCAAAAAATTGAGTAAAAAATAAATAAAAATCTTTCTTTTGGCACGCTTGACAACATTTTTTTGACAAACTTATAATGCCATAATTCTAAATAATAATAATAAAATTTTATTTCAAACAAACAATTAATTTTATCTCACATACCAATCTTGACCATCAAGATTTCTCCAAAATTAATGTTTCTACTCGTAATCACTTAAAATGAACGTTTTTTAAGCCAAAAATATGAAAATTTGCTATTTTTGACACACATAATGATTTTTTTGACACACTTCCGGTACAGTTATCGAACACAGCGTCCTTTCGGACCTGTCTCTTGTAAATACCTATTTTTAAAAAAAAATTTTTGAAACCCCTCCAACCGTTTTCCCTGCAGCGTAGGTAATGACGGACGGCCAGCCGGCCTACCGACAGACACACTTTTTTTTGGCTCTTTTAGTTTATGATAAAAAAAAATATGTATTGCCATTTAGTAGGCTCAAAAACTATGTTAATTATTTAGTAAGTTTAGTTAAGAATAGTAGATTCTTGTATGAGCTTAGAATGAAGGCAATTTCACGAGGATAAAGTTTCCCGAAACGAGCGTAGCGAGTGGAGGGAATCATCCGAGTGAAAAATTGTCATCATCCTAAGCTCATACAAGATGCTATTTTATCCACGACTGTAAAATATTTCGTTTAATTTCCAGTTTTCATGCAAAAATTTGTATCGCCATATTGATATAAAAACATCAAAGATAGCGAAAAACAAAACAAGTTTGTTGTTTAATTTGTTAGGGGAATATTTAATAAACTATAGAGCTGTTAAAGAATTTTAATCAAATTCACTAGTTGTAGAATGAATACAATTACAATGGAAGACATACGCATGGAAAGCACATATTCTTCAGGAGTCGTGGATAAACAATTATCCCAGAGGAACAATTATCCCAAAGGACTCTTAGAGTCCGAAAATATTAGGATATAAAGTGTATAAGACGAATTGGCTTAACAATTCTATGTGTTTCATGTTCATTATTGATATTTTTTTATTCTGCTGATGATTGTTGATTATGAATTTGTTTCCGTAATTTTGTACAGGGTGTCGATTCTGATCGGTTTTGTCAATTATTTGTCAACGACAAAAGTTAGACAAAATAAAATTTTGTTTTTACTGATTTACACAATACAAAAACTAAATAATAAACGTTTGGTTGAAAGAAATTAGTAAAATTTAAATGTTTTGATGTTTTAGTTATATATATACATATATATATATTTATATATATATATATATATATATATATATATATATATATATATATATATATATATATATATATATATATATATATATATATATATATATATATATATATATATATATATATATATATATATATATATATATATATATATATATATATATATATATATATGATTAAAAGATTTTCTTTGGTATATAGCCCTTTTATATTTATTTTTTAAAAATAATTTGACGTTTCGTTGGAGTTTCCCAACATTTTCAAAAATTATTAAATTTACAAATAACACAAAAAGATAGAAATTATATAAACAAAGAAAAAATTTTTAATAATGACAGTAAAAACAACGACAAAAAATTGTTATTTTTTAAAAAAAAGAAAAGATTGAGTTACTTTAAAAAAAATTTATAACAAGTTATCGTAAACGTTTTGAAGATAATGTGAATCATTTTGTATATTAATAGATTTGTTTGTTTTTTGACTTTTTCTAATCATTATCATGTCCATGATTCTTCGTTTTTGATAGTTGGATTCTTTAGCAAGAATTTTAACATTGTCTTTCAGGCAAATTTTATGTTTTGTATTCTTGAGATGCTCGGATAAGCATCTCAAGAATACAAAACATAAAATTTGCCTGAAAGACAATGTTAAAATTCTTGCTAAAGAATCCAACTATCAAAAACGAAGAATCATGGAGATGATAATGATTAGAAAAAGTCAAAAAACAAACAAATCTATTAATATACAAAATGATTCACATTATCTTCAAAACGTTTACGATAACTTGTTATAAATTTTTTTTAAAGTAACTCAATCTTTTCTTTTTTTTAAAAAATAACAATTTTTTGTCGTTGTTTTTACTGTCATTATTAAAAAATTTTTTCTTTGTTTATATAATTTCTATCTTTTTGTGTTATTTGTAAATTTAATAATTTTTGAAAATGTTGGGAAACTCCAACGAAACGTCAAATTATTTTTAAAAAATAAATATAAAAGGGCTATATACCAAAGAAAATCTTTTAATCAAATATTAAATAACGCCCAAGAAATCTAACAAAACTAATATATATATATATATATATATATATATATATATATATATATATATATATATATATATATATATATATATATATATATATATATATATATATATATATATATATATATATATATATATATATATATATATATATATATATATATATATATATATATATATATATATATATATATATATATAAATCACGTGTCACGATGTTTGTCCGCGATGAACTCCGCAACAACGTAACCAATCTTAATGAAATTTTGTACAATGTGTGTATGATAGTCCAGCTTGAGAGATAGGATAGTTATTATCTTGATTAAATGCCTAAATATTTTTTAATTACGAATCAAATGTTAAATATGGATGGTTCATATGCCAACTTTCAGATGGCAGCGTAAATCAATTTATTCAATTGATAGTAAACTTCAACTTCGTATAAAGCCATTATTAGACTATCAAATATGTTTTAGTAAAGAATGTTTTGTTTTATTTGATAATAAACGAAAAGCATATTATGCTAAGTCAAATACGTTACCAAAGAAATTATTGATAATTTTTTGCACGATCAGGCGATTTTGAATGTTTGCTGATTCGTAAATAAACATAGTAAGTTTCGTTTACAAATCACTGGTCGGTAAGTAATTACTTACCGATCATGCAGCCGGTAAGTAATTACTTACCAGTAAGGGAGACCTCAGAGTGTGTATAAAAACGATTATTAGTTAAATAATTGTGTACGTCTATTCACTAGCTTCAAATTTAAATGACATTCATTTAAAAATATTGCAATTAAAAGATTTAAAAGCAATTAATTTTGAAAATACATTCGATGGAATTAAGCTTTGCAACAAAAAAACCTATAGAATTATGATGAAACGCAAAGCTTACTATTTTGAAATGACATTTTAAAAAATTTTCTTTAAAACATTCAAACTTGAATTTTGTGAATGAATTTTATTATTTAAATAATTTTAATTGAATTTTTATTAATCGTGCAAAACATGTAATAAGCATTTTGGGCATTAAGAGTGTTACCGATTTCGGATATATTAGAGATCTCGACTTCGTCTCGATCTCAAAACATAAGTATAGCCTCAATCGGTAATACACTCTTACTGCCCTTAATACTTAAATAACTATTGTGGAGGTTATATATTAATTATAGAAGTATTAAAAAGTATCGAAACCTGTAAAAAATTTATTGTATTGGTTTTTATAAAGTTTGAACAAAAATAAGAGTAAAAATTAGAGAAAACAATAATTTAAATTTATTTATTTATTATTTTAAATTTTTCATTGATCTTCAATGTTAATTTACAAAAATCAATATAAAATTGAAAAATGCTCTTATTTGTATTGCTAATTAAAATATAACGATCAGAGGTAAAAAAAATTGTCATCAAAACTGGATGAAAATCTAGGTAGCGAAGTCTATTTTACAACGTTTGCACCCTCCAATTTCATGTCATATTTTGTTTATTGACCAATATATTTGATAGTGTGATATACGCCCCATAAATTTGGGTTAAGCCGGCCATTCACATACAACGGAAACAGAAACAGAAACCGAATTTCATACAAATTTGACAGCAACGGAAACAGAAACCGAATTTAGAAACAGAAACAGAAACGTAAAATTCGTCTGTTTTGTCTGAAACGGAAACAACTAAAATTGAATTGTTTCAGTACCGAAACTGTCACATGACCAGAAACTGTCACATAATATTCATTATTATTTTGAATTGTGGTAACTAAAGCTTTGAATTTTGAATTTAATAAATAGGTTTAATAAAAAAAATTATTTGTTTTTGTTATTCTTCAATTTTATTATTCATAATGGATAACAAATTCACAAACTCAAACAAAATTCGGTTTCCGTGTCTGTTTTATTATTCACCACCGTCAACCAAATTAGAAACAGAAACAGAAACGGAAAATTTTCAGTTTCAGTTTCGGTTTCTGTTTCCGTTATATGTGAAATGTGAATGACCGGCTTTAGCCAATAGATGGTGCCGATTTTGTATTCATTGGAGAAAATATTCTCAATCATGTCATATTTAAGTTCTATTAGCCATTTTTTTAAATTTCTTTTAAATAAGAACTCAGAATTCAGTAATTACTTTCGTTGAGTGCGGATCAAAATTTATTTATTCAAAAATTTTTTTACTAATAATTAACAATAACAATTTTAATTAATGATATTTTAACAATATAGTCAAATAGTTTCTTAGTGTCAAATTCGTTTAGTTTTTGTTTATAAAAATTTATTAAAAGCCGTGTAAAATTTATAGAATTCAGATTCTGGTTTTAAATTTTTTTGTTGATTCCGTAAAAATTTAACAATATAGTTAAATAATTTCGTATAGTGTAACATTGGTTTAGTTTTTGATTATAAAAATTTATTAAATTTATAGAATTCAGTTTTTGGATTAAAAATTTTTTGTTGATACAGTAAAAATTGGTGTTTCGTAACAATTCTGCAGTATTTCAACTATATAAAATTTTTCATTATTTGTGACAAAAAACCGCTATAGATATGAGTCATCAATGTGATATCGAGAATTGCACAAACAATGATGTAGCTTCACTAAAAATTAAATGCAATGGAATATGCAGAAAATATTACCATAGTTTTTGTATTGGAATATCCAGAAATGTACATAACAGTCCAACTGCCAAAACAATACTGGATAATCACTTTATATGTGAAAATTGCATAGAAGCATGTACAGACATTACAAATTTCAGTACATCTATTCAAAAACAAGTAGCTGACGAGCTTGCAGTGATCAGACAGTACATTAAATCAACAAAAATTAAGTTTGATGAATTTTCTAATAATTTGATAGATATCAGTGAAGCTATTAGTAAATCAGAAAACTTGATAGCCAAACAACTAACAAATATGAAAAACGACATTGTCAAAGAACTAAGAAGTAGCATTCAGAAAGATCTGTTTAACAACATCTCAGATGTAATCATCCAAGAAATAACTACTAGGCCAGCCTTCTGCTCTGGTTTTGGAAAGACGAACGAAGTGTTGATAATGTGAATAAAAACATCAATAAAATAAACGACAGAGCTAAAACAAAAACAAAAATGAGGGACATGGAACAACAGACTAATGATGTCACCTATGCAGTCATATCGAATATTCCTGTTAAAAACAGTTTTCAGATATTAGAAGATATCGAAACAGAGGTAGCTGACAATATAAATGAAAGTTCAACGAATACTACTTCTAAAGGTGAATATAGATTATTCAAATCAGGCAAAGTGGTATGGAAAAACTCATGGAATAGGAAAATTGGTAAGCCCGTGACCATAAATAAGAAGGGTAATATTGACAGAAGTGAATCAAACAAATCACTTAATGCAAAAAAAATCAATAGCAATACTATTCCAATCGGCAAATTTTCAAAGGATTTTCAAAAAGCTCACAAAAAAAATGTAACTTTTCAGACCGATCTTGGGTTCAAAAGAGATGATGTTAACAAATTAAATATTAAGAGAAGCAAAATCACTCCAAAACCAGTAGTTTCAATATCAAATAAAGCAGCATTACGAGGCATTAGAAATTATAAGGCGATGTACGACAATATTCCGGCAGAGCAAAAAATAGAATTTGTAAGCGGGGGGATAGTCCAGCATGGATCACAAAATAATAGTAATATTACTAACAAACCAGCTGTTCTACTTAGTAATAACAACAGCAATAAAAGTTTCATCAACAATAATGTCAGTAAACCAATTGTTCAATCGTTCATCGACATACAAAGGACACCAGCGGCATATTGTACAGAATTATCGGTGAACGACTTGAATTCACGGAAATATGCAGTTGCAAGGTTTAACTCAAGAGAACTATATGACGTAGCAAGATTATATCTTGCGTATTTGCATAACAAACCAGCAACAGTGGTTGTAGGTAATGGAATGACTGCTCTACGATGTCAAACACTTCTACAATCGGAAGGACTACCATCAACTTTCAAGGAGCTATTGGATGTATACTGTGAATTTCACAAAAACTGTTCAATATCTGATATAAATAGTGATCTCAAAGCGTATGGTGAGCATCTGCAAAGCCAGCGAATTCAACAGCTGCAAAGATATAGGGAAGCTAGTCATCAGTTTTTTCAATCACAGAAGACACGCTATTAAGGCAAGGAACTAATAAAATCAACTATAGAAACGACAGTAATTTAATTAAGGTAGATATTTTAGATAAATTAGCTTTAAATACAAATTTTAATTTATATTATCAGAATATGGGTGGACTGAGAACTTCGTTAAAAGAATTTAAAAATGATATTGAAAACTCCATTTATGATGTAGTTTTTATTACCGAAAGCTGGCTACAAAATCAACATTTAAATCCCGAATTTCTTCCAAACGACTGGACAATTTTTAGAAAGGACAGAGAAAATCAGGGGGGTGTCGATAAAGTGGGTGGCGGGGTGTTCATATGCTTAAAACACACTATGAAAGCAAGAAAACTTAACGTTTTAAATGTCAATTCTCTTTTTGATATAATTGCCTGTGAAATTGATGTTAAAGCACGCAAGATTATACTTGTTTGCTTTTACATACCACCAAATGCTTCGATTAATGACTACATAGACTTATCAAATATTATTAGGGAAATTTATTTAACGTTATCTCCAAATGATGACATAATTATTATGGGTGATGCAAACTTGACAAATGTTAAATGGGTACCGAGCGAATATAATTCTGATTTTATGGATCCTACTAATATTGACGTTAAATACTCTGAATTTATAGAAAATGTATTATCACTAGGACTACATCAAATTTCTAAATTTACTAATGCTTGTGGTAACCTATTGGATGTTGTGTTCACAAATATGACATGTAATTTTCAACTACAAGAAGCTGAACTAACTATTACTAGGAAAACTAGTATTTATCATCGGATATTGGATTTCACATATTTTATGCAGGACGATTATTACAAAATATCTGATTGTAATAAGATAACCAAGTACGACTTTAAAAATGCAGACTATGCGAAGATTAACGACGAATTAAGCAATTTCACATTAAACGATTGTAGCTTACAAGAGATGGTAGACAATTTCTACAACGGACTGTTTACCATTATAGATAAACATGTACCAAGAAAGATTTCAACAACTTTGACTTGCTCGAAACATATCGACAAACCGCTTAGAATGTTAAGAAATAAAAGAAATATAAAAAAACAAATGATCCCTCTGATCTTAATGAATTTTTACATTTGAGTGAACGATTTAAATTAGACGAAGCTGATGCTTTAAAAAGATATGAAGGGAGCATATCGTGTAAAATTATTTCTGAACCGAAACTCTTTTGGAAGTATATAAACGACAATAAAAATAGTAAAGGCTATCCTACAAATATGCATTTGGCAGACAAGAGTTCAAGCGATACGCAAGCTATCTCAGAATTGTTCGCTGAAAATTTCAAGTCGGTATATAATGAACCAATGAGTTTTAATGATAATCGTTTTAGCTACCTTCCATACAAAGACGAAATTATTTCATCCATTGACTGTGACGTTGACGATATTTTAAAAGAAATTAACGACTTAGATAAGAACAAAGGTGCAGGTGATGATCTTATAACTCCTGAATTTCTAAAGCAGACAGAACACACTATATCTAAACAATTACTTCAAATATTTCAAAAATCTTTTAACGAAGGCGTTTTTCCAAGTCATTGGAAAAACGGTATTATAACACCTATTTTTAAATCGGGTGATAGGAGCGACGTAAAGAATTATAGAGGAATTACAATTTTATCAACGATTAGTAAAATATTTGAAAAAATTGTATTTAAGAAATTAAATCCAGTTGTTAGACCATTAATTAACGTTAGACAACATGGCTTCGGTACTGGTAGATCAACAGTAACAAATTTAATAGAATACTCAGCTTTTATAAGATCGAACCTGAATGACAAAAAACAAGTCGATGCTGTATATACAGACTTTTCAAGCGCGTTTGACGTAGTTGATCATGGTATACTGATTCTTAAACTTAAAAAGTATGGAATAAGAGGTCCTTTATTGCAATTAATAACTTCATATTTGAAAGACAGAAAACAAACAGTAAAATTTAAAAACAAAAAATCCTTAACTTTTGATATGACCTCAGGCGTTCCTCAAGGTAGTGTCTTAGGGCCTCTACTTTTTCTAGTATTTATCAACGACCTACCTGAACTATTCAATGACATAGAATACTTATTATTTGCAGACGATTTAAAAATGTTTCAAGCCATTAACAACGTAGAAGATGCAAAACATCTTCAAGATAATATTAACAAAGTAACAGACTGGTGCAAATTGAATGGCATGAAATTAAATGTTGGCAAATGTTCAGTCATTTCTTTCAATAAAAAAAGTGACTATTTCAAATACGATTACGAGATAGAAGGGAAAATTCTCAAAAGAGACTGTCAAACTAGAGACTTGGGCGTTATTTTCGACAGCAAATTAAATTTTAAAAGTCATATTGATAAAGTGATAAGTAGTAGCTATTCGGTTTTGGGTTTTATTAAAAGACGAGCTAGGGAATTTAATGATCCATATTTAACAAAGACACTGTACGTGGCCTTAGTGCAATCGACTTTGGAATATGCTAGTGTTGTTTGGTCTCCTTATAGACAAGAAGACATTAATCGTATAGAAAGTGTTCAAAAACAATTTTTGTTATTTGCTCTCAGACCTATAGGATTTTCAGGATATAAATTACCTAAATATAAGAATAGGTTGTTATTGATTAATATGACCACTTTAGAAAATAGAAGAGAACTTGCGCTAGCATTACTAGGATTTGATTTAGTTCGGAAAAATCTTAAAATAGAATCTTTGACGAATAGACTTTTAGTTAGACAAGTGAACTATTCACTGAGAAATGCCAGAGTCTTAACAGAAGCAAATCATTCTAACGACTTTTCTTTTAATGACACAGTTGATAAATGTATAAGAATTTTCAATAAGTACAATGTTTTTTATAATAATGAAATTAGTAGAAGTAGTTTTAAGAAAAAAATTGAATTTAAAATGAAAACTCTATTTGAAAATAGTAGTTAAGTGAACGAAATGTAATTTTAAATCTGAATAATTTTAAGGAAATAATTGTAAATAAAGGCTTTAATTGTCAATAAATAAAAAAAAAAAAAAAAAAAAAAAAAGCATGCTTAAGAATCAAAGTCGCCACGTGTTAAAATTGTAATAGAGTGGTGAAACTTTGTCAGTATCCTTAAATTACCCAAAGGAACAAAATTCCGGCCGGCGCCATGCCAAAATACAAAAAAAAATTCACCCATACAAATAAGTGCCACCCTATTGTATATACATACTTTAATTGGTTTTTCCATCGTGTCATGTGATCTATACGGCTTGACTTTTGTTAGAGCTGGTTCGTACCCTTCTTCTATTTTTGAGACGCAGGTTTTACTTCCGTTGTATATAATCTTCATAGCTGTTTTTCATATGCTGACTGACCATTTAAATTTTCAGATGAAAAGGACAATCTTTGGTGGTTTGCTTCTTACTGTTCAGCGCCTTATGTTTTTAGAGCATGAAGATAGATAGAACCAACACTCTGCGCTAACTGATAATCACACGGAATCGATTTATCTGATCAAATCTTGGCATTCTTAATTCGTTTCGCTTAACAGCAGACAAAACGATCTGCTTGCACGTCAATACTTAGCAGCCATAAAAGTGACCATAAAAAACTGGTTCACACACCACCAGCACCGACACAAAAAGAAACTATCTACATACGTCCTGCAGTCCTGAAGGTGAACACCTAATACCAACCACAAGGCTAA
Organism: Diogma glabrata; assembly: GCA_963693315.1. Classification (NCBI taxonomy): domain Eukaryota; kingdom Metazoa; phylum Arthropoda; class Insecta; order Diptera; family Cylindrotomidae; genus Diogma; species Diogma glabrata. The sequence goes on from CAVNZG010000875.1 coordinate 19,861, forward strand.
ACAACGACATATATAAGATCTAAAAATGCTGTTGCTTTCCTTAATTTAACATTTGTTGTCGAATCCTAATTCTTGCGTAAATGCCCAAGATCAATTGTAGACTTTGATAGAAAGTAAGCGGCCAAAATGGGTGGGATTAAGGAAGATTATAAAAAACAATTGTTAGGTAAATGGACGAGTTTAAAAAGACAAACATAAAAAAAGATTTGGTAAATTAATATTCTTCCTCATTCGATATGTCAGCACGAAGGTTTGCCTACTAAAAATCAGACATTATTTTTTAGTTAGGGAATTCAGAGTTGTGGTGTTAGTTTTCGAAATTGGTTTAACTATGCACGGCTTTCCAATGTTTTTATATTTGAAGTTTTTGAACTCTTACTCAACTCAAAGTTACCAGAACTCTCATCATTATTTAACGTAAAATTCACATTGGTCCAATAATTAGGTCCCTTTTAGAAATGCCTGATTTAGTTAAATCCGCTGTAACAAATTAGGTTGATTTGGGTATGTCCTGCTTTCCATCCGGAATAAACCGGGATGTGGATAACATTGAATTCTGACGTGCCGACCCATCTTAAAAGAATTGACTCTTTAGCGACGCGTTATCTTTGAAATAAGTATGTTAGTTAGGGAAGGTTCATCCATGGAGCGTAAACTGCCATTCGTAAAAGTAAAACAAAATATGAAGTTTGAATTTAGAAAAGATAGTTCTTCAATGTCGTTTAAGTCCGTCCTCTATCAATTATTAAACTATCATACACCTGGAAATATTTTTCACAAAGCTAGTATTGCAACAAGTAATTCACAAAATTAAATGTTTGATAAGAATTTTATTTGGATTTTACTTTATTTATATTTATCGGTATCTTTATGCATAAATGCAAAATTTAAAACTTATGGTTCATTGTAAAACTGGTAAAACCTAATCTAATCGATTAATTTCAAATATTGTAAATTCAATCGAAAATAAATTTTGTTATATCTATACACGGTACAGAATAATATTTTAGCTCAAATTATTTTTCAATACATTTATATCTACATAATATGTAATATCGATAGATAACGAACTGATTGAATTTTATAAAATTAGGTTTTGTAGTATTTATATAAAAAATTATTTTTATTTTATTTATTTAGATAATTGTTTAGCAAATTTATGAAGAATTATTTATTTATAATTGAAAATTAAATGTCAACTCAACGTATATTGTACAATTTAACTTTTAATCTCTATAGACCACAAAGCTAAAAATTTAGCTAGTGATCTTGTGATATTATTAAATAATGTTATTTTTATCACAGAATATTCTTCATGGATTAAATTGCAATCGCCTTTTCAATTCAATTCCAAGCAGGAGATAGAAGTGATAAGTTTTTGAGTGTTACAGAATAAGAGAACGGACAGGTAAGTAAATAATTTTGTTTGCTGCAGTATTAATTTAGATTACATTAGTTGACGATTCGAAGACGTTTTATTTTATGTGAAAATTTTAAAAACCTTTTTTCTTCGCTGTTTTTTCGGCATTGATATTTTTAAAATACCATTGAACCTTTTCAAATTTTATTTTTAGTTTACTTCTCTACTTTATGTTTTATTTCGAAAGGGACAAGTGTGATTGTACCACGCCACCTCGAAATTATTTATATAAATTACATTATTAATGCAATGAGCCAAATAGTTTTATGGAATGCAAACTATTACAGTTGGTTTCTACTGCCTTCCTCCATTCTTTCGTCAACTTGAATATAAAGGACACCGTTGTTCTTGCCGCTCTCTATGCGTATTGGAAATCTTTTAAACATTTACTCTTTTTGGGTAAATGTTGTCACTTTTTCGTCCGTTCCTGGCGATTTGTACGGTTGAAAGGCATCGCTTGTTTATTTCATTTGTTCTTCCGTAAATATGGTGACAGCTACGCGCCAGTTCTCTCAATCTTGTGTTAAACTCGCGTTAGTTTTCTACTAACGAGGAAAACGTCCGTGTAATTCTAATACTCGAAAAACATCTTTCCCCTTCTATTCTATTCGTTTCCTCTGAATGTCTTCCCACCCGACCTTTTTAATAGGGTTCTAATCTCTGCACAATCTTTGGTCAGTACTCTGTGAAACCTAAAGACATTCCCTTGAGCTACGTTAAGTTTCCGTGCTATCATTGGTAATGATTGGTGGTGTGAGCCCAGCCATCTACCAGAATGTAGACCTCCGTAATAGCCGTCGTTACTGTTCCGTACTTGCTCGCTCCGTAACAGCGGCTGCCATATTTTGGTGTCACGTTGCACGTTAACTTTATCAAATCACCTTATCTATCTGAGGAAGTTAAATGCCTCAGGTATGGTCTTAACTCTTATTGAATCTTACATCACATTCTAGTGTCTGCAAACGGCCGTTAGACACCTTCATCCTAATTGTGCACCTGTCATGTATCTCTTTTGCCGCAAATATTTTGTTGTCCTCGTCATCAAAGTCTGCACACTGAAAAAAACATGTTCTATTTCCAATTGAAATGCAGCTGTCTCAACCTTACCGTGAGGGCAGATATGGCGAAAGAACTACGAAATTGTTTCAACAACTGTACAATTATAGAACGATGTAGTTGAGACAATCTGACGTAATATTTATGTGAAAATAAAATATAGTTCAATCAATCTCAAATACTTCAATTTTAAAATGAAAAAATTCATGATATAGGCCAAAGAAAATTTGTTTCATGGAAATAATTATTAACTTTATTTAACTACTGTTATATTGGATATAACACTTTATGTTTTAAATAAACGTCATGCCGTTGTTAGGGAAATGTTTGCATGTAGTTGTCCCAATCACGGTGAAATTGTTTGCAAATATTTTTTCTTTGTTTAAATAATAAACTGCCAACTTCTAAATGAAGTTGTTATTACTTTAATTTTTTTCCAGTGCAGCAACATACTTCAAACTGAATTTTGGAGTTCTATTCCTTTGACATCTGTTCCATCAGAGCCTCTTCAACCTTACCAAGATGCATTGCACGTCTCATAGTCTGAGGTTATTCTACCACTAGGATTGTTATTAAAGTCGTCGCGAAACAATGACTTCGCTGGTGCTTAGTTAAATGCACAATCAGTACCGGGCTTAACCATTGTTAAGCACTAAAAATATTGCCGCCTTTTAATATAGATATTTTTTGTGTCTTAAAAAGGTTATTAAAGCATACAAATAAAGTTGTTCCATCTGCTGTTCCCAGTGCCCATCGCAAGTGCAGTCGCACTGCCCGAAACATCACATTACAGAAAGTCAAACAAACGAAGGTATAATTTATAAAATCGAAACGTCATTTTATGGAAATTCATAAAATATAATAAAATCTAATTATGCTGGTGTTTCGTACGTCATTCGTTGGCCACTGCGTAATTGGAGGGCTCAGAATACAAGTGAACCAAGTCCATTTTGTGCTTTTTTGTACTACAGAGGTTTAAAGTTAAAGCTTTATAACAAAATTACCTATTAACATTTTTTTTATTATAAATTAAATTTGTTTAACCATATGTGGTCCAGCATATGCTGAACAAATGACAAAATACCTGAACAAAATGCCTGAACTTATGCCTGAACATAAAACCAAAAATGGACTTTGTTCACTTGTATTCTGAGCCCTCCAATTGTAACTCAGTCACTGTCAATTGTATCACTCTTGAAAGGGCTCAAGCAAACGTGACATCAAAGATCGATTTGTTTTTAAAAACAATCATCCGAGTTTCAAATGCTTTTCCAATTTCCTTGTAATACCATTTCTTTCGAATTTGCTCTTTCAGTATGGTTCTATTTCACGTTTGCTCTCTTTCTAGAGTTACATACTGTTCATCTAATCTTTAACTTTTAATTTTTGACCGGGTAAGAATACAACTCTTTCCAATTAACATTTACCACACCGATTTCCAGAATTTTGATAAAGTAATTCAAAACAAAACGGCTTCATTTTAAAAGATATGATATCTGACTGACAAATATATAGTCTATCTTGTTTTGATATCAGTGGTGTAAGTGCAGTATTATTTAATCTTTGGATTACAGTGCATACACAATGAAATTATTTTAATTATTATTTAAATAAATTTTCATACAAACTAGGATCTCATGAGTAAAAGTAATTTTATTGTGCATTCACTGTTACATAAATAAGATAATGCATAAATAATACAAATATTGGATTTTAATGTGAGCCACTGGACAAAATTGTTTATTCAAACGAAATATAACGTCAACGAAATATAAATAACGATTGCAACAACTGAAATAGGAGGGGAAATAGTTGTTTTGTTTAGAGTAAATCATGACCAACATGTGATAGCATGGTAAAAGTACGATCACACGTTAGGACTACGACGATGTGTTATATGTTATTTATGATACGTTATTTAGAAATTACTTAGTTGCGATATGTTATTTAGAAATTAAATGTAACGCAACTTTTGAGGTTTGACGCTCCTCAACAAATGGGACGACCACGCGTTTCGATAACGTGAGTTACGTTATGTTTCACCGGAAATGCACGATCACTTGTAGTTAAAGTGAGGACTGGAAAAGTAGAGACTTCAGCGACAACGAACAAATTAGTAAATGGATCGACAAGTCGTCGATTTTGGATATTCACAAAAATATCATCCTAGTGTTCGGTCGAGACCAGTGGCGTAGCGACATAGGGGTTTGTTGGGGTTCAAACCCCCCCCATTGAAATTTTAAAGTTTCTGTAATCTAGAAGAATCGCTCTAATATTCTAATATTAAGATTTTTTCCCTGGTATCTTACGAATGAATTGAACAGTTGCTTTCTTTTCGTTCCTCAGAACCCCCCCTTCTCTCTTCCTGTCAGGCCTGACGCCAAGGGAGAGTTTTGGGGGTTGTGACACCCAGTGGCGTAGCGACATACGGGTTTGTTCAGGGTTCAAACCCCCCCCCATTGAAATTTTAAAATTTCTGTAATCTATAAGAATTTCTCTAATATTCTAATATTAAGATTTTTTCCCTGGTATCTTACGAATGAATTGAACAGTTGCTTTCTTTTCGTTCCTCAGAACCCCCTCCTTCCCTCTTCCTGTCAGACTTGAAGCCGAGGGGGGTTTTGGGGGTTGTGACACCCTCCCAAGAATTTTCCCATTCGGCAAATTCGGCGTTTTTACTAAAAGAATTTTCCAATTCGGCAATTTTACGATTTTATTAAAGTTAAGTTAAGTTTATTAAAGTTATTTAAGCAAACATTTAAATTTTCGCAGCGATTCCCACTTTTTGCTCAGTATCACTTATTTATTTTCTTTGTCATTCGGCAAATTACGATTTTAAAATCTTTACGGCAACTCGACTTAAAATAGCCGAAGCAGAAAAATCTGGATGAATGACTAATACATTTTTAAATAAAATCAATAATTTATATAAATAAATTATTGTAATTATAATCAATGGAACAAACTTTTTTGGTATATATTTATTATAACATGTTTCGAATGTAAACAATAATCGTCAGATTACCAAAATCAGGCGTAGCGATATACGGGTTTATTCGGGTTTAAACCCCCCCATTGAAATTTTAAAGTTTCTGTCTTCTAGAAGAATTGCTCTAATACTCTAATATTAAGATTTTTTCCCTGGAATCTTACGAATGAATTGAACAGTTGCTTTCTTTTCGTTCCATAGAACCCCACCCTCCACTATGTTGTCATAGTGATAGCACACATACTCACTAGCACACATACACAAAAAGTTGACTGCCAGCTGCATGCCACGATGCGTACTATAAGTAGTACTATCAGAACCACCCCTTAACCTTGGCCCTGTGTTAAGCAATATCGCTCCACCTGCACTCAGACGCTCGCATGCTCTCATGCGTGAACATAAAAAGGTAACCAACAACATCACGTTACCCTTGCACGAAGATAACGGTGACCACACTCGTTGTCGATTGAAGTCAAGAAAGCCTGCACATAAAACTGCCAGCAACCTGCTGGCAACTAATTTTAATATCTTGGATGTCTGGGACACCTCCTGGCATCATAAATACAACTGGCCTTTCTATTACTAACCCGACTTCTACCCAACCTGGTTTCGATCTGCCACGTCATACCTGGACTACACTAAACCGAATAGGAACGAATCATGGACGTTGTGCTGATTCTTTCTACCTGTGGGGCATTTCAGAGTCCCCTGAGTGTGACTGCGGCGCTCCACAATAAACCATAAAACACATTGCAACTGTGTGTCCAATTCTACGGTACAATGGCGACATCTAAGACATCCATTTGGCAACTCCCGATGTAGTAGCATGGATAGACTCGCTCGATGTAAACATCTAATATTCAAATGTACTGCCCAATGTTCAAATATTTTACTTTTTACTTTTTTACTAAAAGACGCGCAATCAAATTGAATGTAAGTTCATTTAATGTGTATCCATGCTTTGTTTTTAGGTAGATTTCATAGAAGAGTTTACCTATTTTAAGTTTAATTTTTAATGTGTCTCAAAAAAACCATACGCTAAATAAAAAAAAAATAGTGATACAATAATTTGGAAAAAATAACAAATATTATGTCAAAGGTAACTTGTTCCACATATTTTTATTTCAAAATTTATGCAAATTCGTAATTTCAATTTAGAATAAACATTTTTTTTTAAATATTTTACTTGCGGCGAATAAAAAATAGTATATGATGCACGGACATAAGCTATTTTGGACTTAATGTGAATGCAACTCCACATACGACCAAAATCTTTAGCTTTACGTCCTAGCATCATAATGTACTATTCTGGCATCTTTTATTTATGCCCACTGGTCTACTATTTTATCTACTATTCTTTCTTTATGAGTACATCTGTAGCCCTATTCCAGTACATCGTGAAATAGGATTTGAGAAATAAATTACAGCAATTTTTTCATAACTAGTATTCCGTGCCGGAAATAACAAATAACAATTTCGTAGATCGGACAATAGATAAGATCGGACAAAACAAAGTGTCCTGGAAGTTGTTCTAAATACAAAAGAAAATTAATTGTGTTAGAATAGTTAAAATGATATCTAACGCCTTGATATTTTAAGGAATTTGATTAATCAGGAAAATCATTTTTCATCCCTTCCTAGACACAGGTTTGAGGCGAATCAATAGGTAAAGTGTCATTCAGTTTCAAATAAGTTTAAATTTCAAAGTCACTAGCACAAAAATTTCTATTTAAAAATAAAGAAAATTATCATTTTTTAAAGTTAATAAAGAATTATTCGAAATTTGCTTTTTTAAAGTTAATTAAAAATTATTCGAAATTTGTTTTATGAAAGTTAATTAAAATTATTCGATATTTTTGTTTTATATTGCACCAACTCTCACCAAAATATTTTATAAATCCTATAAATCTGGTATTTTTCCATCCTGCTGGAAGTTGGCCAATGTCCAGCCTGTCCCAAAAAAGGAACGAAATGTGATATTTCAAATTACAGACTAATAACCTTACTCCCAGTCCTGTTTAAAATATACGAGCAATATATTAATTCACACATATCCAAATTTTTGGAGGACGTAATCGCATTAGACATCTCAACAGCATTTGATCGAATCTGGCATGCCAACTTGATCAACAAGCTCGTTGCGTACGGTTTTCATACCGCAGTCGTGAAGTTGATTCAAAATTTTCTGTCTAACCGATACATCTCGGTATCTATAGATGGCTTTATTTCTGAGTCCAAATTAACTAACGCTGATGTACCCAAGGCTCAGTTTTATCTCCCACTTTATTTTTAATTTATATCAACGAACTGTTGCAAATCACCAAGAACCCAATAAACAGTTTTGCAGATGATAGTACACTGCACAAGTCATTCGTCCCCCTATCTTCAAAGGGTAAATGCATGAAGAAATAAATCCCGCCCGGAGAGACGCTGCCATAAATGTAAACGAGGACTGAAAAAAGTCGCCGATTGGGGTGACAAAAATTTGGTCATTTTTAATTCCACCAAAACACAACTATTGATTGTTTCCAGATCAAAGACCGAGTTTCCCAATGATATTTCAATTAATATGTGTAACGACCAAATAGACGAATGACTTACTCAGGAACGATCATATCATGGCCATGGCAAAGAGCGCATCAAGAAAACTCGGCCTCCTCAATAGATGTAAAAAATATTTTTCTCCGTATCAATTACTCCACATTTATAAGTCCTATATTCGTCCCTGCATGGAGTATTGTTGTCAAGTTTGGGGCGCTGCATCTGTTACCATCTTGGGCCTTTTGGACTCTGTTGAAAAGCGTGCTATACGAATTGTTGGTGATCGAAATTTAACATTAATTCTTGATTCCCTACAACATCGTCGCACTGTTGCTGATCCCGTTGTTTTTTATAAATATCGTCACCAGCAGTGCTCGGATGAAATTAGATCTATAATGCCTCAGACATCTTCTTTTCCTTGTTCAACTCGTTAATCTGTTTGTGCAAATAGTCAAACTGTCGGGATTACTCACTGCCCCAGTAACAAAATGCAAAGGGATTTCTTTGTGCGTACATCGTACAAATGGAATGCTTTGCCTGAATCAATAGTCTCGAGTGCCTTCAATCCACAAAGATTTAAATAAAACGTCCACCAACACCTCAAGATGCATGTTGTTGCGGGACCTATATGGTCTTAAAAGGTATCTATGTGTTGTTGTGACATATTTTGTAATTCCTACTGCACAACACTTTTTACTAAAAAAAAAAATATTGTAAAAATATTTTTTTTTGAAATAAAAATTATTCGATATTTGTTTTCTTAAAGTTAATTAAAAATAATTTAAAATAGTTAAAAAAAATCATTAATCTATTTTTTAAAAAATTATTAATTAAAAAAATTAAAATTAAGGAAACATTAAAATGAAGTATCTATTATTGTAATGAATTATTAATAAAACTAATTAGTTGGTTTATTGGGTTAAACTATTAAGTCTTATAAAATAATCCTTGACCCCCCCCAATGGAAAATTCTGGCTACGCCACTGGTCGAGACAACGTGATAAAAAAATCATGATTTTTCGAAGTACTACGCAGCCATTTATCATGAAAAAATTCAGATTTTTTTATGGTTTTCAATGGCAAAATGTTTTGAATTTAGGTGACAATAAAAATAGTTTATTTTGGTTGTTAACGCTTTTGGTTTTGTTTTGTTTATGCATATGTTTTTGTGATAACTATTCTTGATAAAATTTGTTTTGTGACTTTCGGGCTAAATTTATCTTTTGTGATCAAATTAAACGAAATAAAAGTGAGCTATAAAGGTTGACGTATAAATCCATCTTTTGACTGTTCGGTCTGGTTTGACGTAATATTCAACGAAGTGAAGTTAGAAGAAAAAAATTTGACTTAAAATATCGTGATATTTATTATGATATTGCACGACCGAACGCTACCCATAATTATTTAAAGTCAGCGCGAAATAATGCTATCTACTGGAGTTCATTGAACTTCCCAGCTAAAGAAGCTATTTCATTAGCATTAAAAGAGGGAGAGACAACTGCCATGATAGATATTCCTACATGTGCAGCGTAGACACGATCGCCAGCTTGGTTGTCGTAGTAAGATTTAATTTCCCTACAGCTAGTGCTGTGCGTACAAAAGTAGAAAGTTTTTTTTCCAGCTTGAGGTATTCTCAGTGAAAGCATTTTGTGTTTCACGGCTCATGTCCCTCAGAAGTTGGGAGGGTTTTAGATCGCCGAGATGCATTCATTTTAGTACGTTTCTGATGTGCTCGTTGCTGATTCCCTTAGGTGCTTGTAAGACGTCCCAGATAAGTGAAGAAATCTCTGGAGGAATGCGTCTTAAAATGTATTCGTTTTTCGTATCCTTGGATTTGATGCCAGACATAGCGAATTGTTCCACGAGTATCGTAACCCGTGTTTGGTTGGTTTTTCAAAAAGAGGATCATTAACCTAAATGTGATTAATCTGATTTGCCTCTTGATTTTTTGGTTCCTCTGTAAATAACAGTAAAAGGAAAAATTTTGAGGTCTTAAAATACTCTCGGCAAGATTACTTTAACTTAGGCGCGAGTGGATTTTTTTTTATTATTTTTATCGTAAATTAAGAAAATTTAGTAAAAGGGACAGTTTTGATCGTTTATCTTATAAGCACATAGGAAATAAAGCAAAAATAAGTAAAAAATAAAAAAATTTTGTCAAAACCAGTACAATTTTGTATGGATTTTGCTTTTTTCAAAGGCCTGTATCTCGGACCCCGGGCTCCGATACAACTCGTTTTGGTTTTATTCGCTTCAGTGAGTGATTCTCTATCAAATAAAAAAAATTCTTGGCGCCTAAGTAAAAGTAATATCCCCAATTAAATAAATTATTTTAGTGTTATATTTGAAAAACTTTTATTTATCTAAATTCCTGACTTTTTAAATTTATTATTGAACCATTAGAAAAAAACGTGTACATTTTTATATCACTGTCAAAATTACTCTACACTCTACATTTTTGTCTAGGCGTTACTATTTATACAGTAAAAATTGGTTAGTACCAATGTTAGCCACAAATTCATAAATCATAATATTCTTCATGCAATTTCAAGTTATAGCGTTTCCGTTTCTCGATTTAAGTTTTGACCTCAGAGCGGGCAAAACTCTTTCGGTTTTGCATTTTTTTTTTGTAGTTTTGCATTTATTTTTTTAGGTTTGCCCTTAAAATACTTGAGAATCGAACACAAAAAAAGTCACATTTTTTAGATCTGTCAAATTTGTTCAACAAATTTGTTCAACAAAACAAAGGAATTCAATTTTTTAATGTATATTATAATTTTTAAACTATTCAAATATTTTTATTTAAGAAAATTACATCATTAAAAATATGTTTTTTCTTATTTTGTATACTATATTAATATATTATACAAGGTAACACTTTTGCCCCTGTCTCCTGAGAAAAAGTCAAAAAATGCAAAAATATTGCCCTCAAAAAGTTTGAAACTTGCATCCAAATCGAGAAAAGAAAACGCAAATTTTTTCAGGTCAACATTTTTTCGAGAATCGAACAGAAAAAATGTGACCTGAAAAAAAATGCAAAAAAAGTCACATTTTTTTGTAGAATCGAAAACGCTATTAGTTGAAGTATGAAAAACAGTAAAACGTTTGCGTAGAGAAAAAATCATCAAACCAAATCAAATGCTGTTTCGATTATATGATTTTCGGGGATATGATGTTGCGAATTGCGATGCAATGACTTTTCGACGAATTGAATTTTCGGTGATATGATATTTCGATCTAATGATTTTTCAATAGTAGCCGCGTTCGATTTGACTGAAACAATAGAAAAATTGCATGCAATTGTTATTGTTTTTTCAGTTGTGACAGTCAAATCGAACGCACTTAGTATAAACTTTAAACCATTCGATGATATGAAACTCGGTGGTATGAATTTTCGGTCTACTGATTCTCAGTTCTTTAACACGATACAATAATTTGATTTTTCGATTTATGTCACTACTGCGATTTCAAACCAATTGCTAATACAAATTGCTATACAGTTTAATGTCGCGTTCTTTGGCAAAAAAAAATCGATCTTAGATCAAGTAAAATAACTGTTATATCAAAAAAATTTGCTTAAAACGCCCTGTTTGAGTTCTTTGGCAAAAATTGATTTTATTTTTATATCTAGATCAAGTTTGAAAAATCTAGATTTTTCGGTAGATTATGACAACTCAAACAAATACATTGAAATATTATTTTGCTTGTCAAATTTATGTAAACAAACAAACCTGCCATTTCAACTACTATTAGTGTTTATATAGTGTATAATGTATACGGATGTATAGTGTATCCGGATAATTCGTAAAAATTTTGCTATCCGATATCCGGTTAATTCACAAAAACAATCCGGATAACAAAATTAAAGCAAAAAATTCTTGTTTGCGCTATTTACCTTTTTAAATATTTTCATAATAGACGTTTTCGTTTAGTCAATCTAAAACTTAGTTTTTTCATTTAGACGATTTCGTTTGGTTGATCTAAAAATTATCATTCCAGCAATTGTTTTGAATTTTTAGAAGTGTAATTTATTTTCAAATAAAAAACAGTATTTTGCCGTGTCATAATTTACGGTTCAATTTTTTGTAATTTGAAAATATTTAAAGTTAATCAATCACATTAAGGCAGTCTATTAACAAAACGAGAAATGTTGAGCTAATTTCATTAATGATGTTGGTGCAGAATTCAAGACAATTCCAAAATAATAATTTTGACGATTTTAGTTATATTTCTAAATCATAAGCTAGCAGTTATGCAAAACCGTTAATAAATAGTTTGTTTCCGTATACCAAAACAACCGAAAATATTAAGTTAAAAATGGCGGAACAAGAAGTTAAGGAAAATGAAAATTCTCCAACTCCGACCGAACTTACCGAATATACTTTAGTCATGGAATTGGAAAATACGATTTCACAAATCGAAAATACGTAGTAAAGTTAATCTTTCAAATAATTATTCTTCACTGGACGAGGAATTTAATTTATAAAAGCATAAATAAAACAATCACTCCTTACCTAGAAAAGCTGTTTGATGCTTTGAAGACCATTCAACGTACTTCGAACGAAAGTGAAAGAGTCTTTTCGGTTGTTACCGTCTTCCCCCGAAAAAAACGCCTAGGCGTTGTAAACAAATAGAACGCCTACCCTGCGTTTTATTCAAATATAACGCCTAGGCGTTATGTATTGAATTATGAATACAAACTAATTTTTTTAAGGCATTCACTACATGTATGATAAATAATGTCATACGTATTTTGATTTTTACATGAAAGCAATTGATTTTTGGCAGAGAAAAACTCGAAATCTCCTTTTGACTATTTCAAAAACTTCAAAATCAGTTTCGAACCGTTCGGTACGTGGCTAAGAAATATTATAAGCGATATCATCCTAGAAATTGAAGCCAATCTAAATGATCTTATCGACGAGAACGACAAGGCCAAGCTCCATAAAGGGTATTCGACATCAGGTGGTATGGAGATTGTAGCTTTTTGCAAACTAAAAGATGTCAACATTACTGTTGTGGAAGTGGACAACAATTGTATAATGATCGATTAATGTGTATGAGTCATTCTTTTACAAACCGGACACCTTTCTGACCGACACATTTTTGATTTGGTTGAAATTTTTCGTAGGGGCTTTATATCGAAAAAATTTTCTATTAAAACGTATATTCAATTAATGGAGAAATGAGTTTTACTGTTAGAAATAAATTAATTTTTACAGCGCGGGACGATAAAAATTTATGAAAATTTTTGTCGTTCCGCGCTCAATAAATTAATTTACTTCTAACAGTAATAGTAGATTCTTGTATAAGCTTAGAATGAAGGCAATTCTTCCCAAGGATGAAGTTGCCCGGAACGAGCGTAGCGAGTGGAGGGAATCATCCGAGTGAAGAATTGCCTTCATCTTAAGCAAATACAAGATCCTATTTTATCCACGACTTCAAAATATTTCAAATAATTTCCAGTTTTCCTGTAAAAATTTGTATCGCCATATTGAAATTAATTCATCAAAGATAACAAGAAAAACAAAACAAATTTGTTGTTTATTTTAGATTTTATATATGTATTGTTCTTGTTTGAACTTGTTTATATTACTATACCAAAAATCAAGTTTTTAATTGGTTAGGGGAATATTTAATAAATAAAGTGGAATGAAATAAATAAAGTGGAATTTAATATATAAAGTGGAATGAATACAATTACAATGAAAGATACACCCACGGAAAGTATATATTCTTTAGTAGTCGTGGATAAAAATCGTTTCTCTATTAATAAAAATCAGCTTTTTATAGAAAAATGAACCTTGAATACGATGGTTATACTAAACTCTTTATTTTTGTTGGATACTGACTAAAAATCGATTTTAACATATTATTTGTTAATAATTCTTAATGACTTTATTTTTTTAAAATAGCATCTTTTAACTTTAAAATAAAACAATCTAGAAGTTTCTATCTTTAATAAAACCGAAGCTATGAATTTTTGAAAATAAGTCTTCAAGTCAAAAAGCACGAAATAGCTGTTCTTTTGCAAGTAAATAAAATAAAAATCAATCTTTTTCCGATCAAGCCAAAGAACGCGACATAAGTAAAATTTTGGTGCGAAGTCACATACATGTAACTCAACTCACATCATAACAAAACCAAAACTTCATGATACATACAAATGTTACATGTTGCGACAATACCCACACGTATGTGACGCGTTTTTATCGCAGTTGTTATTTCAAATGTAGCACGTCTGAGCTCACCTTTAAACTGACGGTTGTGATTATAACGATGTAACGAAAAAGCGCAAATACAACTTTACATAAAATAATTGCTTTTATTTTTAACAACAGTAGCGTATGTAAATACACGTCATGTATGCACATCATCAAACATAAATTTGGATACCCAATAAAGCAAAATCAGTTCAGTAATCTTCTAAAATCTTTCATTGTTTTTAAATTTTAATTGAGAATAATTTAAACCGGTTAACTATACATATAATACATACAAATACAATTATAAAAAATATAACGACAATTATTATGGCTTGTGAGTTTTCCCCTGAAAGTGACTAACATTTATGTATGTATTTCTTTTTCGTTATAAAACTTGTTTATTTCATTTGAATGATTTTTTTACTATTAACCCCTCCACTATAATTCCGATTGAATGCATCATCGTACAATTGGATTCCATCTTCAGATGGTTTTTTATGTTGGTGTTTTGTGCAGTTCATTAGTCGATTTTCAATCTTCGTAAGCCAAACATAAATTAAAATAGTGATCCGTGATCGTTATATTTTTATAAAAATTATAAGTAATAATTTTAACAATTAATTGTTATAAATAAATAATTTTTTTTTAAATTTTCAATAAATATAAATAAATTCTAGGTGAGTTGTTATTTTGTTTATCAATTTGAATTAGGTAAATTTGTGTATTTGTTTTATGATGATCAATATTTTGTTTATAAATTGTATCATTTGTTTATAAATTGTATCATTTGTTTAAAATTCTGTCACAAAAATATTAATGAATTAAATTATTGCGTCTAAATACTTGGTATGTATATGTTAATAAATTTAACGTTGTCTGGATGGTGTTTTGATACCCTGCCTCAACCAAAACTTGAGTATGAATTGTAATGGAAAATGGGATGACGCGGCGTCAGTGTTACATTACATCTAATAGTTTACAATTTTGTTTATTCAATTAATGAATGATTTATTCATTTTTCTAAAAGTTTCTTATCGTGTCTGTTTAAAATTATATCTTTGTTGCTTAAAATTTTCATTACCGGTTTCTTTTATTTATTTCATGGGCGTCGGCTCAGACAGATATCAGAAAATAATTTTGTTATTGTAGTTGGATAAAGTGTACTACACTACAATGAGTTCCAAAATGTGGTTTTTGTGCGGATGATGATTATATAAGCAAAAATATTCGATTCTATCATGATTGAATAAGAGTTTAAATTATTTGTTAGTTGTTTTGAACAATTGGTAATGTTTTTATTGATAATTTATTCACCAATATCGTAAAATTGGTGGTAATAAAAACAGGTGTGTCGATTTGAGGATGTATCAATTGTTTATGTATGAATACCGGTAAAAACACTACATGTCTGGTCGCGTAATATGTACATATATCTACTGACTGTTTTTTAATGTAAGTTTTGTGATTTTCTGACTCACGTCTGTTAATCTGAAGCTTATGATTGAGTTTTTAGATTAAATTCTAGTATTCTACGATTGTTTTCAATTTGACAAAGACCAAACGTTTTTGTGTCTCAAAGAAAATTGATAAATTTTAGTGAATTGTAATTAAAAAGTATAACAAATCCAATTTATAGAACTTCAAAGCTGTAGTAAATTTAAGTTATTGTCCACAATTCTACGCACAAACTGGTATAAGCAAAATAAAATTGAAATTTTGAGATTGTACAGTAGTAAAAATATTTGGTTGTTTTACACTGCCAATGTTTCCAGTTTCACTTTCGTTTTATTGGCCAGCAAATGGTTAATTTTACATATTCTACAGAAAATCAGCTGCGGTTAATCGTTCCACACGTTAATATCACATGTAACGCTTGCCGTTAGTTGAAGGCAAGCTTCACTTTTCGGTGGAGCCAAGCCATCAGCAAAATGTTTGAATCATCGAATTTTGGAGCTTCGATGGGTTATCATAAAAATCGTTGAATTCGGTATGTTGGATAAAAATTTATATGTAATAATTTTCGATTCGATAGCTGAAGTTGATGTGATGATTTAGTCATAAGTAAAACCTAACATTTTTACCAAAATGTGTGACAACACAAAGATACCTTTTATGACCTAGGAAGTTCCATAACAACAAGCGTCCTGTGGTGGTGATCGGCGCTTTTTTTAAATCCTTATGGATTTAAGGCACTCGAGACTATTGATTCAGGTAAAGCATGCCATTTGTACGATGTACGGACAAAGACTCCTTTGCATTTTTTCACTATGACATGACAGTGAGTAATCCCAACAGTTTTACTGCTTGCACAAACCGATTGACGAGTAAAACAGGGAAAAGAATATGTTTGAGGCAAAATAGATCTGATTTCATCCAAGCACTGCTGGTGACGATATTTATAAAAAACAAGAGAACAGATCAGCAACAGTGCGACGATGTTGTAGTGATTCAAGATTTAACGTTGAATTTCGATCAACAACAATCCGTATAGCACGCCTTAGAACAGAGTCCAAAAGAGCCAGGATGGTAACAGATGCAGGGCCCCAAACTCTACAACAATACTCTATGCATGGACGAATATAGGACTTATAGATGTGGAGTAATTGATACGGAGTGAAATATTTTTTACATCTACATATTAGTATTGAGAACGCCGAGTTTTCTTAACGCGCTTTGTCATCGGCATTATATGATCGTTCCCCAGAGTATTAGGAAATTGAGTCTCTAATTGAGTCTCTTATTACATTTATTTTATTTATTCGTCACAAATACTAATTGAAATATCGTTGGGGAACTAGCTCTTTGATCTGGAAACAATCAATAGCTGTGTTTTGGTGGAATTAAAAATAAAATTGACCAAATTTTTGTCACCCCAATCGTCGACCTTTTCTAGGTCATCGTTTACATTTATGACAGCGTTTCTATGGGCGAGATTTATTCGTTCGTGTATTTGAAGGTATGGGATCGAATAACTATTGCAGTGTACTATCATCTGCAAAACTATCCGGGATTACAGGTAATTTTCAACAGTTCGTTGATTGATATAGATTAAAAATTAAGTGGGGAAAAAACTGATCCTTGGGGTACACCAGCGTTAATTAATTTAGACTCAGAAGAAAAGTCATATATAGATACCGAAATGTATCGGTTAGACAGAAAATTTTGAATCAAATTGACGACTGCGGGATGAAAATCATACGCATCTAGCTTGTTGATCAAGTTGGTATGCTGGATTCGATCAAATGCTTTTGAAATATCTAATGCGATAACGTACGTTTCACCACCTTTATCAAATATGCTATTCCAAAGATGTTCTATGTATTTCAATAGATCGGTTGTTGATATTTTGTATTAGCCAATACGGCTGTCGGATACTAAATGGTTGTCTTCCAAAAATTTGGATATATGTGAATTAGTATAGTGCTCGTATATTTTAGATAGAACGGGGAATAGGGCTATTTGTTTATTTCGTTCGTTTTTGGGAATGGGCTGAATATTGGCCAACTTCTAACAAAAGGGAAAATACAAGATTTGTAGGATTTATAGAAAACTTTGGTGATAGCAGGAGGAATGTTGTCCAGACCAGAGAGTTTTGTTGTTGTTTAACCCCCTTTAGATTAGCGATTATATTAGAAAAGGTTGGACATGTTTCACGAGGCAGAACTTGTCCTGGCACGCAGACTCTACGGTCCATAGCGCCGTGTCCGAGTTTTGTCTCATAACAACTATTCCACAAACCTTTCTGTAAATTTAATGAAATCTAAAACCAACTGTATTGGTGACAGTTTTTTGTGCCAGCGTCTACAGATTCAGAGCCAAAAATCCTAGCTCTGACACCCGAAAAAGCTGGGCATACACACAAAAAGTGCTCCTAGTACTCCTCCTCTTCAAGACAACACCCACTAAGTCCCATGCTAAAAAGATGTTTATTTAGATATTCATGTCTTGTAAGGACCGACCACAGTGGTGAGAGTTAAACGAAAACGACTTAAAAGAAAATTAACATTTTTTTCTGAAATCCTTATAAACATCTTACATTGCCTGCCTGTTGATGCATTCCACAAGGCCTTCATCTTGAGGTCGGCTGCCACCTTTAAAGTGACAAGGCAATCGTTCTGGATACCCTAAGGCGGATGGTGACCTGAATATTTCAGACTCGTTCCAGCCCTAGGATATTCATTCGCTTTTATGTTGCCCGGAATGCCACTATGATCTGGAACCCATCGCAAAGTGATATTGTTGTGTTGCGTTTACCAGTGCTTTGATAGCTGTTTGGTTATCCGAACAGATGCAGATTTTCGCCCTTGCAGACGCACACGTGGAAGAGTTATTACATGCGTGTATTCATTGATACCATACACCTCCGCTTGAAGAACAGAGAACAGTACAAAACGGTCCAAGCGGAAATTTCTTGCTGCTTATTACATTATCTGATTCCAGGTACACGCCAGTCGCCAGGTCCTGCATTTCCATTCAACAGTTACAGGTACACGCCAGTCGCCAGCTCCTGCATTTCCATTCAACAGTTACAGGTACACGCCAGTCACCAGCTCCTGCATTTCCATTCAACAGTGAGCCATTTGTATAGAAACATAAATCTCGTTGGTGGACCATTCGGACTAAGGTCCCTTACATTCCTTTCTAGAAGAGATGACCATTTCAGTGGGCTTCTCAAAGTTATATACTTTGGTTATGACGTCACAATGAATATCTATTTCCGGACAATCTTTTCGTAGTCTATCAAGTATGTGACTGACCGAAATGCAATTGTTTCAAAATGCAGTTTCCAAAACTGTTGAATTTGAAGCAAAGCTTTCCGCGAACATGTGCCTTTCTTAAGGTCAGTAACGATTAAGTCACCATCAATGATAGGGAGGGGGGGGGGGGGTAATAGAAGATTTAGTACCAAAATTAAGTTACCAAGAATTAATGGCACTGTAAAAACTTTTGTTAGAAATTGACATAGATTTGACGCTTTCACTCTCAATCTCTGCCTTTTTTCGTTTTCAATTATCTGGTTTGATATTCTGTTGGCTTTTACATATTGGGATCGATTAACAGAATTTTTCTAATGAATCCAAATATTGAATAATCAGTTTTAGTTTCTGAGAGCCAATTTTGCCGCCTTCGGAATATTTTTGTTGGGGTTTCATTATTGAAAAGGGAACGAATTTGTTAATGCCGAATTGAATGGCTTCAGTAAAGTTTTGAGCAGAAATATTTGCATCGTCAGTATAAAAAAACAATGACGATCAGAAGGAAAACCTTGAAAAAAAACTTCGAGGACCCTTGGTGTCAATTTTTGAGAAGTGTACTCTGGTTTTTAATAAATCAGTTTTGATAGCTGATGTGATTAGATAATGGCCAAAATTTCCTATAACACTTATCGACACTCGTAATATTTGGCATAGATGTGAGATAGAGATCTAGGAGAAAACTTATCACCGCCATTATAAGGCTTGAAAGTGGAGCTTTTTACAATCTGCGTCAGGTCGTGCGGTGCGGCAAATATTTCTGCCTGCCTTCCATTGTTGTCGTCGTCGGTCGTCTTAAAAAATTCTAACCACGATTTGTTGTGGACGTTGAAGTCACCGGTAGTGATAACCTGCCAATTTTGAAATTTTGCTCTAATTTCGTCTACAACATTAGTCAAGAGTTTAAAAAAATTGGATGTTTGTTTGGAGACCGGTATAAAGCTTTTGTGAAAAAGAAATTTCATGAAGGCATACCTTTAATACAACTGTGTTATAGCGATCACCATGTCGTTCAAAATTTGGAAAGCGTTTGTATGGAACACTCATATAAATGTATGCACATACACCTTGATGAAGTTTAAAAGCTGATTCAAGCCTATATTTGGGATTTAGTGTGACGTCAGAGCGATAGATTTCCGAAACTTTTATTTCTATAAGAAAAAGAATATGCGGTTTGTCATGCTCGAGATGATGTTGCACGGTTTCACGGTTGGCATTCAATCCACAAATATTTTGAATTTGAATTTTTTATCAAATTTTTAAAAAAAGTTGCAAGATTACTTATACTAGTTTCCCACCGCAGAAATTTGCTATGTAGTATAGCAAATATTTGATATTAGTTTGATTTCTCACCGTTCATATTATATTAAGATAATGTTTCGGTGGGAAACCAAACCTAACTTGACACTAGAATAAAATTGATATATCAAAATACCGTACTGTCAATTTTATATTTGATATTAGCGTTATAGTTTTTAAAATGAAATTTACAATCCAGAGAAAATCAAACTAGATTTAGACCAGCCCTGCCACTGTTTTTGAACAGCATAAAATACATATAAGTTTTATTCTATAACGTCTTTTTTAAATAATTCTCTCACGAAAACCAAACGTCTACGTTGACTACGTTTTTCATGTCCTATTCTTTTATAATGCTATACTAAACATATCCATATCATAATCAACAATTAATACATACACTTTAATTTATTAAATATCAGAAATGAAGCTTATAAGCTAAAAATCGCAAGAAAACACAATGTTTACAAATTTCATAAAATGACATTTAACCTATAAAATAATAATTACGTTTCACACCGTCGATATTATACTTTATTTGATAAGTATTATATTTACTAGCTAGCAAATGAAAATAGCAAATTTAAAATAATTGTTGTGATAGTTTGCTTTCACACCGTTGCTATTATACTTTATTAAACTATACTAGCTAGCAAATTGCTACGGTGGGAAACTAGTATTAGACACTTTTCCATATTGATTCCATGATTGATTCTATTCCATTTTATGATAAATTTACGTCCTTCAACAGTTTGAACGCATGTGTTGTTGTGGGACCTAGGTAAAAGACTATGTGTTGTTGTGGGCTAAAGACTATGTGTTGCTTCAGGTCACAAGTTAACACAACAGATTTTATTTTAGAAAAAATGCATCTAGCAGTTCTCTAGATAGTATTAATCGATCACACAAAAAATTGGGAATGTTTGATGACTCGTCATTTATTATTATCGACGCTAATGTGTTACCTATGCAGATTGTCGACAGTATCATCAAACCGTCGTCAATTAATAAACATGAGACATGTATTATTTTCCAATCTACGTAGTATGTGGTTAGAGAAATAAGTTGCGAAATTCAAATAAATTTAAGCCTTCCAAGAAAACATTAATAGTGCAAACAATGTCAACAATGAAAATTGTTAACACCTTGACACAATTCCCATTCTATTTTCTTCTTCCCGTTACTGTTTGGTTTAAAACTAATGCAAAGGGTCTTCACGCTGGACTAAAAACTGCTTCAAATAAACATTTCCACAAACCATCAACACATTAAACGATTGCCATTAAAATTAAAGAACAATGAAATTCCTTCTGCAACAGACAGTATTTAATTTGAAGCGACCCTTGATAGTCTAACGCATTGAACTTCTATTTAAAACATAGATAGTTATTGCGATTGCGATTTTGTTTGAATGTAGACATGATATCTTAAAATTTGCTTGACTTAAACATCCCAAATGTTGTACACATAACACAGCTATCTTAGGCCACTATCTCCTATGAAATTTATTATCAAATCCACAGCTCAATTGTGATCCGAGATATGGGATCAAAAGTTGTGTGTCTGTCTGTATTTGGTCACGATATATCAGAAACTACTTGATCTATTGATCCCGAATTTGGTGAACATTAATCATATTTCAATATCTTTATGGCATTGATTTTAAGGGACGCAGGTCAATTGTGATATGTTTGAATTTTATTGTGGTATTTTGTTATACCCATCAATGTACGACAGAATTTCTTTTGACTTCCGATAGTTTCGTTTTATGGTCTTACACGTTTTTTAGGTTTATTTTTAGACTAGTGTGCACAGATTAGGTTTTGTAGGTCGATGCTGTAAGTTTTTTAAAAGCAAACAGTTTATTTTGGTTTACAAGTCTTTTATTCGTCCTTGCATGGAGTGCTGTTCTCACATATGGCGTGGAGTGCTCATAACTAGTTTGAAATGTCTAGATTCTGTACAAAAGAGAGCAATCAAATTGGTTGGTAACTCTAATCTTACTGGTTAAACTTGATTCTTTACAAAATAGAAGAAATATTGCTGATTTGAAAATATTTTACAAATCAATTATGGATGAACGTACTCAGGTCAAATCGATTTTGCCTAAGCCTGCAACCTTCTCGCGCCATACCAGAGCGGTAGTAGCGGCTCATCCTTTTGTGGTTCAAATAACAAAGTGTAGGTAAGCTTCCAACTTGATTTTTTAACAGTATCGCATCTTTGGAATTCTTTACCTGCGTCAGTTTTCCCTGATAATTTTAATACTAAAAATTTCAAACTCAATATTCATACATTCCTGAGAGAAACGGTATTTTGAATCTAAATCCTAGTTGGTATGGTATCTTCGGATATCCAGAGACGTTAATTTATTATAATTAACACTAAATTTGCTTAACTTTGAATAAAACAACACCGTTCTAGTTATAACTTTGTAATTAGATTTTTAATGAATCCAGTTTGCACTACTTCTGCTTATTTTTCATCTAACTTTCACCTTACTTACATCTTCAAAATAAATCAAGTATAGAGCTATATCTAGAAACAATGGTCTGTTCATAAAAATTCAATCTGTTGTTAAACGTAATCACTTAGTAATTAATCACTTAATTGGGTATTTTAGAGGTATTCCTTCTACCCTCTATTCTAGAAGTATAATTTATAGGTATAAGAGTAAGATTAAAAAAAATTGAATACAAAAAACAACCACGAAAAAAACAAAAATACAACAAATTTTAGACTGGAGAGAGAAGGTAAAGGCTGTAAAAAAGGTGCATCCTGATTGAAGTGTTTTCAGCTCTTGAAATGTCCTGAAACAAAAATTTTAAAAAAATTTTATTTTTCAGAAAAGATGTCGCTATGGTTTGGCCCTTGGAAAAAAAAAAACAAAAAAATCACAAAATGGCGACGATTTGAAAAAAGCCATGTTTTACTCTTTCCGAATTTTTAAAAAATGTTTAAAAAAATTGTTTTGAATAACCTGGCCCTTGGTTGGCCCGGGCCCTGGCCCACTATAGAGAAACATACAAAGAAGATTTCCACCAAATTTAAGTGAATCGTTCGAGTAGAAGTTGACTTATCATGTCAATCATCTCGAAAAAAGTTATTTCGAGAAAAATACGTTTGAAAATAATAATAAAACTGAACGTTCAGTTCATAAACATAAAATAATTACAACAAAATACGTTATAGTGACCTTCAGATTATAGATTTACAGAGTACACTTCCTCAGATGGTCGGGCAACGCCTGTCGTCTATTGTTTATTTCGCTCCGCCCGACCGGTTTAGTTGTCGCGTCACAAAAGCTGCTGTAACTCCCTTTTGAGGATGTTCTTAAAGGTCTAAAATTTAAAGATATGCAAAAAAATGGATTTTTTTTTAATTTTTAGTTCAGAATACCCCCTTTCTTGTTAATCACTTCAGAATTAAACTATCTCAGACGATTCTGCTTTTATTTTTTTTAAATTGAAATTCCAAATTTTTGAAATTATCAGTTAGTACTGAAATTTTAGTATGTACATAAATTACTTTCAGAATCATCGAAGTATAGCCAGGAAAAAAATTACAATAAAAATCATGTTGTTAAAATTTTCTCGTTCTTGGTTTTGATGTCGAAAAGATGAAATAAACAAAATCCAAATGATTTGATATTTTTAAACGTGCCACAGTTTCAACGTGTGCCACATATTTGCGAGTCCTTCTATACAGTATTCTAAGGACAATTATTTTTATCGCTGTAAACAATAACGCATTTCGTTTCAATGAAGTAATATTCTCCATAAGGAATTGCAAGAATTTGAATTTTATCACTGGCATTTTGTTTTTATTTAAATTTTTAGAATTGATGATTTAAATGGTGCCAATGGTGATTTACTGATGATAAATGCTGTAGATAAATTTTGTATATTTATTCTAAATTTGAGAAAGAAACATTTAAAGTAGGCAATACTTGGGTTTAATCTAGTCAAATTCTTGGCTATGTAGATGATATTGTGCTTCTCGGACGTAGAACAAGCGATATCAAGGATAGTCTCTCTCAGCTTGAAAGAAATGCTAAACGACTTGGATTATGCATTAACACCGGCAAGACTAAACTTTTAACAACATCCAGGAATATACCTCCCGGCAATCTGAATACTGGCGACTATGAAGTGGAACGTGTAGAAAACTTCAAATACCTCGGGTCTGTAATAACATCGTCAAATGACATGCAGGCAGATATTAAAGCCCGTGTCTCAGCCGCATACAGAGTTTTCTACGCATACTCAAAACATTTGCGATCCAAACATCTTCCGCAGTCGTGCAAACTCACACTTTACAAAGCATTAATTCGACCTGTGCTTACCTTTGGAAGCGAAAGCTGGACACTGACTTCCTCCGATTGTAGAATTCTATCAACATTCGAGAGGAAAGTCATTTATGGTCCATGTAAAGTTGCTGAAAATCAGTATAGAATCCGAATGAATCATGAAATCAGACAGCTTCTTGGAGGCTGCGATGTAATCGGATTCATTAAATCTAACCGGATTAGATGGTTTGGTCATGTAGAAAGGGCACCATTAGATAGAATGATTAAAAAAGCGTCCCAACAACAACCAGCTGGTGTTCGTCGAAGAGGAAGACCTAGAATACGCTGGCGTGATGACATCATCCAAGACCTTCGTGATATAGGATGTCGAAACTGGGGTCAACTGGTCATTGAACGAGACGATTGGAAGCTGATTGCACAGACGGCAAAATCCCTCCATGGGATGTAAACGCCAGAGAGAGAGAGAGAATATTTGGGTTTATGTCTTCCGTAAAATTTGAATATATGTTTATTTTTCCGTTCCGCTTCGTGCCTCTTGTTTCTTGCGAAGAGATTTTTTGGTTAGAAAAATGTTTGAAACCCATTGCCAGCTTGTAGATTTATAGTACAAAATTTGACTTATAGACATTTATAGAGATATTGCTGCTTTTCTGGATTTAAGTAAAGTATAATTAAGTTATTAACCCATTAAGGCAAATATAATTGCTTTAGGTTTTCTCAAACATTTTTAAAACAAAACTTGAAAATTTCATTTGCATCAACAAACTCTTTCAGTACCAGATGACGACTGTATTATCGTGCAAAAGTTTTTTTCTCTTCGCAACATTTTCTTTAAGTATTTAACTTTTTATAGTTACCTTGTGCTTTAGACGCCAAGTTGGAACATTCGGGACAAATTTTAACGATATCCATTCGTTTTTCTTATTTTAATAAAACGTATTGCGCAAATCTTGAAAACATGGGTAAACTCTTGTCATCGTATTTAATCCAGACTCAATGATACTCATTTTACCAGTTACCTCCATTGTGATTTAACACGGTATATTAAATAAAACTATTTTTGGTGTCCATAAACCGTCTTCGGTTCATGCTG
>CAVNZG010000876.1:0-145923 GCA_963693315.1 Diogma glabrata
GAAATAAGAGTTTCTCTGAAATTAATTTTTTTCATATTTTATTACTGTAGACCAAAAAACAATAATAAACCCAAATTTTGAGAACCCTGGGATAACCTGCTTAAGAGATATTCTCAACCTTATATTCTTTAACATTGACTGAAGCAAGCAAGGGTATCGTTGAAATAAGAGTTTCTCTGAAATTAATTTTTTTCATATTTTATTACTGTAGACCAAAAAACAATAATAAACCCAAATTTTGAGAACCCTGGGATAACCTGCTTAAGAGATATTCTCAACCTTATATTCTTTAACATTGACTGAAGCAAGCAAGGGTATCGTTGAAATAAGAGTTTCGCTGAAATTAATTTTTTTCATATTTTATTACTGTAGACCAAAAAACAATAATAAACCCAAATTTTAAGAACCCTGGGATAACCTGCTTAAGAGATATTCTCAACCTTATATTCTTTAACATTGACTGAAGCAAGCAAGGGTATCGTTGAAATAAGAGTTTCTTTGAAATTAAATTTTTTCATATTTTATTACTGTAGACCAAAAAACAATAATAAACCCAAATTTTGAGAACCCTGGGATAACCTGCTTAAGAGATATTCTCAACCTTATATTCTTTAACATTGACTGAAGCAAGCAAGGGTATCGTTGAAATAAGAGTTTCTTTGAAATTAAATTTTTTCATATTTTATTACTGTAGACCAAAAAACAATAATAAACCCAAATTTTGAGAACCCTGGGATAACCTGCTTAAGAGATATTCCCAACCTTATATTCTTTAACATTGACTGAAGCAAGCAAGGGTATCGTTGAAATAAGAGTTTCTCTGAAATTAATTTTTTTCATATTTTATTACTGTAGACCAAAAAACAATAATAAACCCAAATTTTGAGAACCCTGGGATAACCTGCTTAAGAGATATTCTCAACCTTATATTCTTTAACATTGACTGAAGCAAGCAAGCAAGGGTATCGTTGAAATAAGAGTTTCTCTGAAATTAATTTTTTTCATATTTTATTACTGTAGACCAAAAAACAATAATAAACCCAAATTTTGAGAACCCTGGGATAACCTGCTTAAGAGATATTCTCAACCTTATATTCTTTAACATTGACTGAAGCAAGCAAGGGTATCGTTGAAATAAGAGTTTCTCTGAAATTAATTTTTTTCATATTTTATTACTGTAGACCAAAAAACAATAATAAACCCAAATTTTGAGAACCCTGGGATAACCTGCTTAAGAGATATTCTCAACCTTATATTCTTTAACATTGACTGAAGCAAGCAAGGGTATCGTTGAAATAAGAGTTTCTTTGAAATTAAATTTTTTCATATTTTATTACTGTAGACCAAAAAACAATAATAAACCCAAATTTTGAGAACCCTGGGATAACCTGCTTAAGAGATATTCTCAACCTTATATTCTTTAACATTGACTGAAGCAAGCAAGGGTATCGTTGAAATAAGAGTTTCTTTGAAATTAATTTTTTTCATATTTTATTACTGTAGACCAAAAAACAATAATAAACCCAAATTTTGAGAACCCTGGGATAACCTGCTTAAGAGATATTCTCAACCTTATATTCTTTAACATTGACTGAAGCAAGCAAGGGTATCGTTGAAATAAGAGTTTCTCTGAAATTAATTATTTTCATATTTTATTACTGTAGACCAAAAAACAATAATAAACCCAAATTGTGAGAACCCTGGGATAACCTGCTTAAGAGATATTCTCAACCTTATATTCTTTAACATTGACTGAAGCAAGCAAGGGTATCGTTGAATTAAGAGTTTCTCTGAAATTAATTATTTTCATATTTTATTACTGTAGACCAAAAAACAATAATAAACCCAAATTTTGAGAACCCTGGGATAACCTGCTTAAGAGATATTCTCAACCTTATATTCTTTAACATTGACTGAAGCAAGCAAGGGTATCGTTGAAATAAGAGTTTCTTTGAAATTAATTTTTTTCATATTTTATTACTGTAGACCAAAAAACAATAATAAACCCAAATTTTGAGAACCCTAGGATAACCTGCTTAAGAGATATTCTCAACCTTATATTCTTTAACATTGACTGAAGCAAGCAAGGGTATCGTTGAAATAAGAGTTTCTTTGAAATAAATTTTTTCATATTTTATTACTGTAGACCAAAAAACAATAATAAACCCAAATTTTGAGAACCCTGGGATAACCTGCTTAAGAGATATTCTCAACCTTATATTCTTTAACATTGACTGAAGCAAGCAAGGGTATCGTTGAAATAAGAGTTTCTTTGAAATTAAATTTTTTCATATTTTATTACTGTAGACCAAAAAACAATAATAAACCCAAATTTTGAGAACCCTGGGATAACCTGCTTAAGAGATATTCTCAACCTTATATTCTTTAACATTGACTGAAGCAAGCCAGGGTATCGTTGAAATAAGAGTTTCTCTGAAATTAATTATTTTCATATGTTATTACTGTAGACCAAAAAACAATAATAAACCCAAATTTTGAGAACCCTGGGATAACCTGCTTAAGAGATATTCTCAACCTTATATTCTTTAACATTGACTGAAGCAAGCAAGGGTATCGTTGAAATAAGAGTTTCGCTAAAATTAATTTTTTTCATATTTTATTACTGTAGACCAAAAAACAATAATAAACCCAAATTTTGAGAACCCTGGGATAACCTGCTTAAGAGATATTCTCAACCTTATATTCTTTAACATTGACTGAAGCAAGCAAGGGTATCGTTGAAATAAGAGTTTCTCTGAAATTAATTATTTTCATATTTTATTACTGTAGACCAAAAAACAATAATAAACCCAAATTTTGAGAACCCTGGGATAACCTGCTTAAGAGATATTCTCAACCTTATATTCTTTAACATTGACTGAAGCAAGCAAGGGTATCGTTGAAATAAGAGTTTCTCTGAAATAAATTTTTTTCATATTTTATTACTGTAGACCAAAAAACAATAATAAACCCAAATTTTGAGAAGCCTGGGATAACCTGCTTAAGAGATATTCTCAACCTTATATTCTTTAACATTGACTGAAGCAAGCAAGGGTATCGTTGAAATAAGAGTTTCTTTGAAATTAATTATTTTCATATTATATTACTGTAGACCAAAAAACAATAATAAACCCAAATTTTGAGAACCCTGGGATAACCTGCTTAAGAGATATTCTCAACCTTATATTCTTTAACATTGACTGAAGCAAGCAAGGGTATCGTTGAAATAAGAGTTTCTTTGAAATTAATTTTTTTCATATTTTATTACTGTAGACCAAAAAACAATAATAAACCCAAATTTTGAGAACCCTGGGATAACCTGCTTAAGAGATATTCTCAACCTTATATTCTTTAACATTGACTGAAGCAAGCAAGGGTATCGTTGAAATAAGAGTTTCTTTGAAATTAATTTTTTTCATATTTTATTACTGTAGACCAAAAAACAATAATAAACCCAAATTTTGAGAACCCTGGGATAACCTGCTTAAGAGATATTCTCAACCTTATATTCTTTAACATTGACTGAAGCAAGCAAGGGTATCGTTGAAATAAGAGTTTCTCTGAAATTAATTATTTTCATATGTTATTACTGTAGACCAAAAAACAATAATAAACCCAAATTTTGAGAACCCTGGGATAACCTGCTTAAGAGATATTCTCAACCTTATATTCTTTAACATTGACTGAAGCAAGCAAGGGTATCGTTGAAATAAGAGTTTCTCTGAAATTAATTTTTTTCATATTTTATGCCTGTAGACCAAAAAACAATAATAAACCCAAATTTTGAGAACCCTGGGATAACCTGCTTAAGAGATATTCTCAACCTTATATTCTTTAACATTGACTGAAGCAAGCAAGGGTATCGTTGAAATAAGAGTTTCTCTGAAATTAATTATTTTCATATTTTATTACTGTAGACCAAAAAACAATAATAAACCCAAATTTTGAGAACCCTGGGATAACCTGCTTAAGAGATATTCTCAACCTTATATTCTTTAACATTGACTGAAGCAAGCAAGGGTATCGTTGAAATAAGAGTTTCTCTGAAATTAATTTTTTTCATATTTTATTACTGTAGACCAAAAAACAATAATAAACCCAAATTTTGAGAACCCTGGGATAACCTGCTTAAGAGATATTCTCAACCTTATATTCTTTAACATTGACTGAAGCAAGCAAGGGTATCGTTGAAATAAGAGTTTCGCTGAAATTAATTTTTTTCATATTTTATTACTGTAGACCAAAAAACAATAATAAACCCAAATTTTAAGAACCCTGGGATAACCTGCTTAAGAGATATTCTCAACCTTATATTCTTTAACATTGACTGAAGCAAGCAAGGGTATCGTTGAAATAAGAGTTTCTTTGAAATTAAATTTTTTCATATTTTATTACTGTAGACCAAAAAACAATAATAAACCCAAATTTTGAGAACCCTGGGATAACCTGCTTAAGAGATATTCTCAACCTTATATTCTTTAACATTGACTGAAGCAAGCAAGGGTATCGTTGAAATAAGAGTTTCTTTGAAATTAAATTTTTTCATATTTTATTACTGTAGACCAAAAAACAATAATAAACCCAAATTTTGAGAACCCTGGGATAACCTGCTTAAGAGATATTCCCAACCTTATATTCTTTAACATTGACTGAAGCAAGCAAGGGTATCGTTGAAATAAGAGTTTCTCTGAAATTAATTTTTTTCATATTTTATTACTGTAGACCAAAAAACAATAATAAACCCAAATTTTGAGAACCCTGGGATAACCTGCTTAAGAGATATTCTCAACCTTATATTCTTTAACATTGACTGAAGCAAGCAAGCAAGGGTATCGTTGAAATAAGAGTTTCTCTGAAATTAATTTTTTTCATATTTTATTACTGTAGACCAAAAAACAATAATAAACCCAAATTTTGAGAACCCTGGGATAACCTGCTTAAGAGATATTCTCAACCTTATATTCTTTAACATTGACTGAAGCAAGCAAGGGTATCGTTGAAATAAGAGTTTCTCTGAAATTAATTTTTTTCATATTTTATTACTGTAGACCAAAAAACAATAATAAACCCAAATTTTGAGAACCCTGGGATAACCTGCTTAAGAGATATTCTCAACCTTATATTCTTTAACATTGACTGAAGCAAGCAAGGGTATCGTTGAAATAAGAGTTTCTTTGAAATTAAATTTTTTCATATTTTATTACTGTAGACCAAAAAACAATAATAAACCCAAATTTTGAGAACCCTGGGATAACCTGCTTAAGAGATATTCTCAACCTTATATTCTTTAACATTGACTGAAGCAAGCAAGGGTATCGTTGAAATAAGAGTTTCTTTGAAATTAATTTTTTTCATATTTTATTACTGTAGACCAAAAAAAATTAATAAACCCAAATTTTGAGAACCCTGGGATAACCTGCTTAAGAGATATTCTCAACCTTATATTCTTTAACATTGACTGAAGCAAGCAAGGGTATCGTTGAAATAAGAGTTTCTCTGAAATTAATTATTTTCATATTTTATTACTGTAGACCAAAAAACAATAATAAACCCAAATTTTGAGAACCCTGGGATAACCTGCTTAAGAGATATTCTCAACCTTATATTCTTTAACATTGACTGAAGCAAGCAAGGGTATCGTTGAAATAAGAGTTTCTCTGAAATGAATTTTTTTCATATTTTATTACTGTAGACCAAAAAACAATAATAAACCCAAATTTTGAGAACCCTGGGATAACCTGCTTAAGAGATATTCTCAACCTTATATTCTTTAACATTGACTGAAGCAAGCAAGGGTATCGTTGAAATAAGAGTTTCGCTGAAATTAATTTTTTTCATATTTTATTACTGTAGACCAAAAAACAATAATAAACCCAAATTTTGAGAACCCTGGGATAACCTGCTTAAGAGATATTCTCAACCTTATATTCTTTAACATTGACTGAAGCAAGCAAGGGTATCGTTGAAATAAGAGTTTCTTTGAAAATAAATTTTTTCATATTTTATTACTGTAGACCAAAAAACAATAATAAACCCAAATTTTGAGAACCCTGGGATAACCTGCTTAAGAGATATTCTCAACCTTATATTCTTTAACATTGACTGAAGCAGGAAAGGGTATCGTTGAAATAAGAGTTTCTTTGAAATTAAATTTTTTCATATTTTATTACTGTAGACCAAAAAACAATAATAAACCCAAATTTTGAGAACCCTGGGATAACCTGCTTAAGAGATATTCTCAACCTTATATTCTTTAACATTGACTGAAGCAAGCCAGGGTATCGTTGAAATAAGAGTTTCTCTGAAATTAATTATTTTCATATGTTATTACTGTAGACCAAAAAACAATAATAAACCCAAATTTTGAGAACCCTGGGATAACCTGCTTAAGAGATATTCTCAACCTTATATTCTTTAACATTGACTGAAGCAAGCAAGGGTATCGTTGAAATAAGAGTTTCGCTAAAATTAATTTTTTTCATATTTTATTACTGTAGACCAAAAAACAATAATAAACCCAAATTTTGAGAACCCTGGGATAACCTGCTTAAGAGATATTCTCAACCTTATATTCTTTAACATTGACTGAAGCAAGCAAGGGTATCGTTGAAATAAGAGTTTCTCTGAAATTAATTTTTTTCATATTTTATTACTGTAGACCAAAAAACAATAATAAACCTAAATTTTGAGAACCCTGGGATAACCTGCTTAAGAGATATTCTCAACCTTATATTCTTTAACATTGACTGAAGCAAGCAAGGGTATCGTTGAAATAAGAGTTTCTCTGAAATTAATTATTTTCATATTTTATTACTGTAGACCAAAAAACAATAATAAACCCAAATTTTGAGAACCCTGGGATAACCTGCTTAAGAGATATTCTCAACCTTATATTCTTTAACATTGACTGAAGCAAGCAAGGGTATCGTTGAAATAAGAGTTTCTCTGAAATTAATTATTTTCATATTTTATTACTGTAGACCAAAAAACAATAATAAACCCAAATTGTGAGAACCCTGGGATAACCTGCTTAAGAGATATTCTCAACCTTATATTCTTTAACATTGACTGAAGCAAGCAAGGGTATCGTTGAAATAAGAGTTTCGCTGAAATTAATTTTTTTCATATTTTATTACTGTAGACCAAAAAACAATAATAAACCCAAATTTTGAGAACCCTGGGATAACCTGCTTAAGAGATATTCTCAACCTTATTTTCTTTAACATTGACTGAAGCAAGCAAGGGTATCGTTGAAATAAGAGTTTCTTTGAAATTAATTTTTTTCATATTTTATTACTGTAGACCAAAAAACAATAATAAACCCAAATTTTGAGAACCCTGGGATAACCTGCTTAAGAGATATTCTCAACCTTATATTCTTTAACATTGACTGAAGCAAGCAAGGGTATCGTTGAAATAAGAGTTTCTTTGAAATTAATTTTTTTCATATTTTATTACTGTAGACCAAAAAACAATAATAAACCCAAATTTTGAGAACCCTGGGATAACCTGCTTAAGAGATATTCTCAACCTTATATTCTTTAACATTGACTGAAGCAAGCAAGGGTATCGTTGAAATAAGAGTTTCTTTGAAATTAATTTTTTTCATATTTTATTACTGTAGACCAAAAAACAATAATAAACCCAAATTTTGAGAACCCTGGGATAACCTGCTTAAGAGATATTCTCAACCTTATACTCTTTAACATTGACTGAAGCAAGCAAGGGTATCGTTGAAATAAGAGTTTCTCTGAAATTAATTATTTTCATATTTTATTACTGTAGACCAAAAAACAATAATAAACCCAAATTTTGAGAACCCTGGGATAACCTGCTTAAGAGATATTCTCAACCTTATATTCTTTAACATTGACTGAAGCAAGCAAGGGTATCGTTGAAATAAGAGTTTCTCTGAAATTAATTATTTTCATATTTTATTACTGTAGACCAAAAAACAATAATAAACCCAAATTTTGAGAACCCTGGGATAACCTGCTTAAGAGATATTCTCAACCTTATATTCTTTAACATTGACTGAAGCAAGCAAGGGTATCGTTGAAATAAGAGTTTCTCTGAAATTAATTATTTTCATATTTTATTACTGTAGACCAAAAAACAATAATAAACCCAAATTTTGAGAACCCTGGGATAACCTGCTTAAGAGATATTCTCAACCTTATATTCTTTAACATTGACTGAAGCAAGCAAGGGTATCGTTGAAATAAGAGTTTCTCTGAAATTAATTTTTTTCATCTTTTATTACTGTAGACCGAAAAACAATAATAAACCCAAATTTTGAGAACCCTGGGATAACCTACTTAAGAGATATTCTCAACCTTATATTCTTTAACATTGACTGAAGCAAGCAAGGGTATCGTTGAAATAAGAGTTTCTCTGAAATTAATTTTTTTCATATT
Source organism: Diogma glabrata (assembly GCA_963693315.1). Classification (NCBI taxonomy): domain Eukaryota; kingdom Metazoa; phylum Arthropoda; class Insecta; order Diptera; family Cylindrotomidae; genus Diogma; species Diogma glabrata. Next base: position 8,418 of record CAVNZG010000876.1, read on the forward strand.
TTATTACTGTAGACCAAAAAACAATAATAAACCCAAATTTTGAGAACCCTGGGATAACCTGCTTAAGAGATATTCTCAACCTTATATTCTTTAACATTGACTGAAGCAAGCAAGGGTATCGTTGAAATAAGAGTTTCGCTGAAATTAATTTTTTTCATATTTTATTACTGTAGACCAAAAAACAATAATAAACCCAAATTTTGAGAACCCTGGGATAACCTGCTTAAGAGATATTCTCAACCTTATATTCTTTAACATTGACTGAAGCAAGCAAGGGTATCGTTGAAATAAGAGTTTCTTTGAAATTAATTTTTTTCATATTTTATTACTGTAGACCAAAAAACAATAATAAACCCAAATTTTGAGAACCCTGGGATAACCTGCTTAAGAGATATTCTCAACCTTATATTCTTTAACATTGACTGAAGCAAGCAAGGGTATCGTTGAAATAAGAGTTTCTCTGAAATGAATTTTTTTCATATTTTATTACTGTAGACCAAAAAACAATAATAAACCCAAATTTTGAGAACCCTGGGATAACCTGCTTAAGAGATATTCTCAACCTTATATTCTTTAACATTGACTGAAGCAAGCAAGGGTATCGTTGAAATAAGAGTTTCTTTGAAATTAATTTTTTTCATATTTTATTACTGTAGACCAAAAAACAATAATAAACCCAAATTTTGAGAACCCTGGGATAACCTGCTTAAGAGATATTCTCAACCTTATATTCTTTAACATTGACTGAAGCAAGCAAGGGTATCGTTGAAATAAGAGTTTCTCTGAAATTAATTATTTTCATATTTTATTACTGTAAACCAAAAAACAATAATAAACCCAAATTTTGAGAACCCTGGGATAACCTGCTTAAGAGATATTCTCAACCTTATATTCTTTAACATTGACTGAAGCAAGCAAGGGTATCGTTGAAATAAGAGTTTCTTTGAAATTAAATTTTTTCATATTTTATTACTGTAGACCAAAAAACAATAATAAACCCAAATTTTGAGAACCCTGGGATAACCTGCTTAAGAGATATTCTCAACCTTATATTCTTTAACATTGACTGAAGCAAGCCAGGGTATCGTTGAAATAAGAGTTTCTCTGAAATTAATTATTTTCATATTTTATTACTGTAGACCAAAAAACAATAATAAACCCAAATTTTGAGAACCCTGGGATAATCTGCTTAAGAGATATTCTCAACCTTATATTCTTTAACATTGACTGAAGCAAGCAAGGGTATCGTTGAAATAAGAGTTTCGCTGAAATTAATTTTTTTCATATTTTATTACTGTAGACCAAAAAACAATAATAAACCCAAATTTTGAGAACCTTGGGATAACCTGCTTAAGAGATATTCTCAACCTTATATTCTTTAACATTGACTGAAGCAAGCAAGGGTATCGTTGAAATAAGAGTTTCTCTGAAATTAATTTTTTTCATATTTTATTACTGTAGACCAAAAAACAATAATAAACCCAAATTTTGAGAACTCTGGGATAACCTGCTTAAGAGATATTCTCAACCTTATATTCTTTAACATTGACTGAAGCAAGCAAGGGTATCGTTGAAATAAGAGTTTCTTTGAAATTAAATTTTTTCATATTTTATTACTGTAGACCAAAAAACAATAATAAACCCAAATTTTGAGAACCCTGGGATAACCTGCTTAAGAGATATTCTCAACCTTATATTCTTTAACATTGACTGAAGCAAGCAAGGGTATCGTTGAAATAAGAGTTTCGCTGAAATTAATTTTTTTCATATTTTATTACTGTAGACCAAAAAACAATAATAAACCCAAATTTTGAGTACCCTGCGATAACCTGCTTAAGAGATATTCTCAACCTTATATTCTTTAACATTGACTGAAGCAAGCAAGGGTATCGTTGAAATAAGAGTTTCTCTGAAATTAATTTTTTTCATATTTTATTACTGTAGACCAAAAAACAATAATAAACCCAAATTTTGAGAACCCTGGGATAACCTGCTTAAGAGATATTCTCAACCTTATATTCTTTAACATTGACTGAAGCAAGCAAGGGTATCGTTGAAATAAGAGTTTCGCTGAAATTAATTTTTTTCATATTTTATTACTGTAGACCAAAAAACAATAATAAACCCAAATTTTGAGAACCCTGGGATAACCTGCTTAAGAGATATTCTCAACCTTATATTCTTTAACATTGACTGAAGCAAGCAAGGGTATCGTTGAAATAAGAGTTTCTTTGAAATGAATTTTTTTCATATTTTATTACTGTAGACCAAAAAACAATAATAAACCCAAATTTTGAGAACCCTGGGATAACCTGCTTAAGAGATATTCTCAACCTTATATTCTTTAACATTGACTGAAGCAAGCAAGGGTATCGTTGAAATAAGAGTTTCTCTGAAATTAATTATTTTCATATTTTATTACTGTAGACCAAAAAACAATAATAAACCCAAATTTTGAGAACCCTGGGATAACCTGCTTAAGAGATATTCTCAACCTTATATTCTTTAACATTGACTGAAGCAAGCAAGGGTATCGTTGAAATAAGAGTTTCTCTGAAATTAATTATTTTCATATTTTATTACTGTAGACCAAAAAACAATAATAAACCCAAATTTTGAGAACCCTGGGATAACCTGCTTAAGAGATATTCTCAACCTTATATTCTTTAACATTGACTGAAGCAAGCAAGGGTATCGTTGAAATAAGAGTTTCTCTGAAATTAATTTTTTTCATATTTTATTACTGTAGACCAAAAAACAATAATAAACCCAAATTTTGAGAACCCTGGGATAACCTGCTTAAGAGATATTCTCAACCTTATATTCTTTAACATTGACTGAAGCAAGCAAGGGTATCGTTGAAATAAGAGTTTCTCTGAAATTAATTATTTTCATATTTTATTACTGTAGACCAAAAAACAATAATAAACCCAAATTTTGAGAACCCTGGGATAACCTGCTTAAGAGATATTCTCAACCTTATATTCTTTAACATTGACTGAAGCAAGCAAGGGTATCGTTGAAATAAGAGTTTCTCTGAAATTAATTATTTTCATATTTTATTACTGTAGACCAAAAAACAATAATAAACCCAAATTTTGAGAACCCTGGGATAACCTGCTTAAGAGATATTCTCAACCTTATATTCTTTAACATTGACTGAAGCAAGCAAGGGTATCGTTGAAATAAGAGTTTCTCTGAAATTAATTTTTTTCATATTTTATTACTGTAGACCAAAAAACAATAATAAACCCAAATTTTGAGAACCCTGGGATAACCTGCTTAAGAGATATTCTCAACCTTATATTCTTTAACATTGACTGAAGCAAGCAAGGGTATCGTTGAAATAAGAGTTTCTCTGAAATTAATTATTTTCATATTTTATTACTGTAGACCAAAAAACAATAATAAACCCAAATTTTGAGAACCCTGGGATAACCTGCTTAAGAGATATTCTCAACCTTATATTCTTTAACATTGACTGAAGCAAGCAAGGGTATCGTTGAAATAAGAGTTTCTTTGAAATTAATTTTTTTCATATTTTATTACTGTAGACCAAAAAACAATAATAAACCCAAATTTTGAGAACCCTGGGATAACCTGCTTAAGAGATATTCTCAACCTTATATTCTTTAACATTGACTGAAGCAAGCAAGGGTATCGTTGAAATAAGAGTTTCTCTGAAATTAATTATTTTCATATTTTATTACTGTTAACCAAAAAACAATAATAAACCCAAATTTTGAGAACCCTGGGATAACCTGCTTAAGAGATATTCTCAACCTTATATTCTTTAACATTGACTGAAGCAAGCAAGGGTATCGTTGAAATAAGAGTTTCTTTGAAATTAATTTTTTTCATATTTTATTACTGTAGACCAAAAAACAATAATAAACCCAAATTTTGAGAACCCTGGGATAACCTGCTTAAGAGATATTCTCAACCTTATATTCTTTAACATTGACTGAAGCAAGCCAGGGTATCGTTGAAATAAGAGTTTCTCTGAAATTAATTATTTTCATATTTTATTACTGTAGACCAAAAAACAATAATAAATACTAATTTTGAGAACCCTGGGATAACCTGCTTAAGAGATATTCTCAACCTTATATTCTTTAACATTGACTGAAGCAAGCAAGGGTATCGTTGAAATAAGAGTTTCTCTGAAATTAATTATTTTCATATTTTATTACTGTAGACCAAAAAACAATAATAAACCCAAATTTTGAGAACCCTGGGATAACCTGCTTAAGAGATATTCTCAACCTTATATTCTTTAACATTGACTGAAGCAAGCAAGGGTATCGTTGAAATAAGAGTTTCTCTGAAATTAATTTTTTTCATATTTTATTACTGTAGACCAAAAAACAATAATAAACCCAAATTTTGAGAACCCTGGGATAACCTGCTTAAGAGATATTCTCAACCTTATATTCTTTAACATTGACTGAAGCAAGCAAGGGTATCGTTGAAATAAGAGTTTCTTTGAAATTAATTTTTTTCATATTTTATTACTGTAGACCAAAAAACAATAATAAACCCAAATTTTGAGAACCCTGGGATAACCTGCTTAAGAGATATTCTCAACCTTATATTCTTTAACATTGACTGAAGCAAGCAAGGGTATCGTTGAAATAAGAGTTTCGCTGAAATTAATTTTTTTCATATTTTATTACTGTAGACCAAAAAACAATAATAAACCCAAATTTTGAGTACCCTGGGATAACCTGCTTAAGAGATATTCTCAACCTTATATTCTTTAACATTGACTGAAGCAAGCAAGGGTATCGTTGAAATAAGAGTTTCTCTGAAATTAATTTTTTTCATATTTTATTACTGTAGACCAAAAAACAATAATAAACCCAAATTTTGAGAACCCTGGGATAACCTGCTTAAGAGATATTCTCAACCTTATATTCTTTAACATTGACTGAAGCAAGCAAGGGTATCGTTGAAATAAGAGTTTCTCTGAAATTAATTTTTTTCATATTTTATTACTGTAGACCAAAAAACAATAATAAACCCAAATTTTGAGAACCCTGGGATAACCTGCTTAAGAGATATTCTCAACCTTATATTCTTTAACATTGACTGAAGCAAGCAAGGGTATCGTTGAAATAAGAGTTTCTTTGAAATTAATTTTTTTCATATTTTATTACTGTAGACCAAAAAACAATAATAAAACCAAATTTTGAGAACCCTGGGATAACCTGCTTAAGAGATATTCTCAACCTTATATTCTTTAACATTGACTGAAGCAAGCAAGGGTATCGTTGAAATAAGAGTTTCTCTGAAATTAATTTTTTTCATATTTTATTACTGTAGACCAAAAAACAATAATAAACCCAAATTTTGAGAACCCTGGGATAACCTGCTTAAGAGATATTCTCAACCTTATATTCTTTAACATTGACTGAAGCAAGCAAGGGTATCGTTGAAATAAGAGTTTCTCTGAAATTAATTTTTTTCATATTTTATTACTGTAGACCAAAAAACAATAATAAACCCAAATTTTGAGAACCCTGGGATAACCTGCTTAAGAGATATTCTCAACCTTATATTCTTTAACATTGACTGAAGCAAGCAAGGGTATCGTTGAAATAAGAGTTTCTTTGAAATTAATTTTTTTCATATTTTATTACTGTAGACCAAAAAACAATAATAAACCCAAATTTTGAGAACCCTGGGATAACCTGCTTAAGAGATATTCTCAACCTTATATTCTTTAACATTGACTGAAGCAAGCAAGGGTATCGTTGAAATAAGAGTTTCTCTGAAATTAATTATTTTCATATTTTATTACTGTAGACCAAAAAACAATAATAAACCCAAATTTTGAGAACCCTGGGATAACCTGCTTAAGAGATATTCTCAACCTTATATTCTTTAACATTGACTGAAGCAAGCAAGGGTATCGTTGAAATAAGAGTTTCTCTGAAATTAATTTTTTTCATATTTTATTACTGTAGACCAAAAAACAATAATAAACCCAAATTTTGAGAACCCTGGGATAACCTGCTTAAGAGATATTCTCAACCTTATATTCTTTAACATTGACTGAAGCAAGCAAGGGTATCGTTGAAATAAGAGTTTCTTTGAAATTAATTTTTTTCATATTTTATTACTGTAGACCAAAAAACAATAATAAACCCAAATTTTGAGAACCCTGGGATAACCTGCTTAAGAGATATTCTCAACCTTATATTCTTTAACATTGACTGAAGCAAGCAAGGGTATCGTTGAAATAAGAGTTTCTCTGAAATTAATTATTTTCATATTTTATTACTGTAGACCAAAAAACAATAATAAACCCAAATTTTGAGAACCCTGGGATAACCTGCTTAAGAGATATTCTCAACCTTATATTCTTTAACATTGACTGAAGCAAGCAAGGGTATCGTTGAAATAAGAGTTTCTCTGAAATTAATTTTTTTCATATTTTATTACTGTAGACCAAAAAACAATAATAAACCCAAATTTTGAGAACCCTGGGATAACCTGCTTAAGAGATATTCTCAACCTTATATTCTTTAACATTGACTGAAGCAAGCCAGGGTATCGTTGAAATAAGAGTTTCTCTGAAATTAATTATTTTCATATTTTATTACTGTAGACCAAAAAACAATAATAAACCCATTTGAAATCAAATTTTTTCATATTTTATTACTGTAGACCAAAAAACAATAATAAACCCAAATTTTGAGAACCCTGGGATAACCTGCTTAAGAGATATTCTCAACCTTATATTCTTTAACATTGACTGAAGCAAGCAAGGGTATCGTTGAAATAAGAGTTTCTCTGAAATTAATTTTTTTCATATTTTATTACTGTAGACCAAAAAACAATAATAAACCCAAATTTTGAGAACCCTGGGATAACCTGCTTAAGAGATATTCTCAACCTTATATTCTTTAACATTGACTGAAGCAAGCAAGGGTATCGTTGAAATAAGAGTTTCTCTGAAATTAATTTTTTTCATATTTTATTACTGTAGACCAAAAAACAATAATAAACCCAAATTTTGAGAACCCTGGGATAACCTGCTTAAGAGATATTCTCAACCTTATATTCTTTAACATTGACTGAAGCAAGCAAGGGTATCGTTGAAATAAGAGTTTCTCTGAAATTATTTTTTTTCATATTTTATTACTTCAGACCAAAAAACAATAATAAACCCAAATTTTGAGAACCCTGGGATAACCTGCTTAAGAGATATTCTCAACCTTATATTCTTTAACATTGACTGAAGCAAGCAAGGGTATCGTTGAAATAAGAGTTTCGCTGAAATTAATTTTTTTCATATTTTATTACTGTAGACCAAAAAACAATAATAAACCCAAATTTTGAGAACCCTGGGATAACCTGCTTAAGAGATATTCTCAACCTTATATTCTTTAACATTGACTGAAGCAAGCAAGGGTATCGTTGAAATAAGAGTTTCTTTGAAATTAATTTTTTTCATATTTTATTACTGTAGACCAAAAAACAATAATAAACCCAAATTTTGAGAACCCTGGGATAACCTGCTTAAGAGATATTCTCAACCTTATATTCTTTAACATTGACTGAAGCAAGAAAGGGTATCGTTGAAATAAGAGTTTCTCTGAAATTAATTTTTTTCATATTTTATTACTGTAGACCAAAAAACAATAATAAACCCAAATTTTGAGAACCCTGGGATAACCTGCTTAAGAGATATTCTCAACCTTATATTCTTTAACATTGACTGAAGCAAGCAAGGGTATCGTTGAAATAAGAGTTTCGCTGAAATTATTTTTTTTCATATTTTATTACTGTAGACCAAAAAATAATAATAAACCCAAATTTTGAGAACCCTGGGATAACCTGCTTAAGAGATATTCTCAACCTTATATTCTTTAACATTGACTGAAGCAAGCAAGGGTATCGTTGAAATAAGAGTTTCTCTGAAATTAATTTTTTTCATATTTTATTACTGTAGACCAAAAAACAATAATAATCCCAAATTTTGAGAACCCTGGGATAACCTGCTTAAGAGATATTCTCAACCTTATATTCTTTAACATTGACTGAAGCAAGCAAGGGTATCGTTGAAATAAGAGTTTCTTTGAAATTAATTTTTTTCATATTTTATTACTGTAGACCAAAAAACAATAATAAACCCAAATTTTGAGAACCCTGGGATAACCTGCTTAAGAGATATTCTCAACCTTATATTCTTTAACATTGACTGAAGCAAGCAAGGGTATCGTTGAAATAAGAGTTTTCTCTGAAATTAATTATTTTCATATTTTATTACTGTAGACCAAAAAACAATAATAATCCCAAATTTTGAGAACCCTGGGATAACCTGCTTAAGAGATATTCTCTACCTTATATTCTTTAACATTGACTGAAGCAAGCAAGGGTATCGTTGAAATAAGAGTTTCTTTGAAATTAATTTTTTTCATATTTTATTACTGTAGACCAAAAAACAATAATAAACCCAAATTTTGAGAACCCTGGGATAACCGGCTTAAGAGATATTCTCAACCTTATATTCTTTAACATTGACTGAAGCAAGCAAGGGTATCGTTGAAATAAGAGTTTCTCTGAAATTAATTTTTTTCATATTTTATTACTGTAGACCAAAAAACAATAATAAACCCAAATTTTGAGAACCCTGGGATAACCTGCTTAAGAGATATTCTCAACCTTATATTCTTTAACATTGACTGAAGCAAGCAAGGGTATCGTTGAAATAAGAGTTTCTCTGAAATTAATTTTTTTCATATTTTATTACTGTAGACCAAAAAACAATAATAAACCCAAATTTTGAGAACCCTGGGATAACCTGCTTAAGAGATATTCTCTACCTTATATTCTTTAACATTGACTGAAGCAAGCAAGGGTATCGTTGAAATAAGAGTTTCTTTGAAATTAATTTTTTTCATATTTTATTACTGTAGACCAAAAAACAATAATAAACCCAAATTTTGAGAACCCTGGGATAACCGGCTTAAGAGATATTCTCAACCTTATATTCTTTAACATTGACTGAAGCAAGCAAGGGTATCTTTGAAATAAGAGTTTCTCTGAAATTAATTTTTTTCATATTTTATTACTGTAGACCAAAAAACAATAATAAACCCAAATTTTGAGAACCCTGGGATAACCTGCTTAAGAGATATTCTCAACCTTATATTCTTTAACATTGACTGAAGCAAGCAAGGGTATCGTTGAAATAAGAGTTTCTTTGAAATTAATTTTTTTCATATTTTATTACTGTAGACCAAAAAACAATAATAAACCCAAATTTTGAGAACCCTGGGATAACCTGCTTAAGAGATATTCTCAACCTTATATTCTTTAACATTGACTGAAGCAAGCAAGGGTATCGTTGAAGTAAGAGTTTCGCTGAAATTAATTTTTTTCATATTTTATTACTGTAGACCAAAAAACAATAATAAACCCAAATTTTGAGAACCCTGGGATAACCTGCTTAAGAGATATTCTCAACCTTATATTCTTTAACATTGACTGAAGCAAGCAAGGGTATCGTTGAAATAAGAGTTTCTCTGAAATTAATTTTTTTCATATTTTATTACTGTAGACCAAAAAACAATAATAAACCCAAATTTTGAGAACCCTGGGATAACCTGCTTAAGAGATATTCTCAACCTTATATTCTTTAACATTGACTGAAGCAAGCAAGGGTATCGTTGAAATAAGAGTTTCTCTGAAATTAATTATTTTCATATTTTATTACTGTAGACCAAAAAACAATAATAAACCCAAATTTTGAGAACCCTGGGATAACCTGCTTAAGAGATATTCTCAACCTTATATTCTTTAACATTGACTGAAGCAAGCAAGGGTATCGTTGAAATAAGAGTTTCTCTGAAATTAATTTTTTTCATATTTTATTACTGTAGACCAAAAAACAATAATAAACCCAAATTTTGAGAACCCTGGGATAACCTGCTTAAGAGATATTCTCAACCTTATATTCTTTAACATTGACTGAAGCAAGCAAGGGTATCGTTGAAATAAGAGTTTCTCTGAAATTAATTTTTTTCATATTTTATTACTGTAGACCAAAAAACAATAATAAACCCAAATTTTGAGAACCCTGGGATAACCTGCTTAAGAGATATTCTCAACCTTATATTCCTTAACATTGACTGAAGCAAGCAAGGGTATCGTTGAAATAAGAGTTTCTCTGAAATTAATTTTTTTCATATTTTATTACTGTAGACCAAAAAACAATAATAAACCCAAATTTTGAGAACCCTGGGATAACCTGCTTAAGAGATATTCTCAACCTTATATTCTTTAACATTGACTGAAGCAAGCAAGGGTATCGTTGAAATAAGAGTTTCTCTGAAATTAATTTTTTTCATATTTTATTACTGTAGACCAAAAAACAATAATAAACCCAAATTTTGAGAACCCTGGGATAACCTGCTTAAGAGATATTCTCAACCTTATATTCTTTAACATTGACTGAAGCAAGCAAGGGTATCGTTGAAATAAGAGTTTCGCTGAAATTAATTTTTTTCATATTTTATTACTGTAGACCAAAAAACAATAATAAACCCAAATTTTGAGAACCCTGTGATAACCTGCTTAAGAGATATTCTCAACCTTATATTCTTTAACATTGACTGAAGCAAGCAAGGGTATCGTTGAAATAAGAGTTTCTCTGAAATTAATTTTTTTCATATTTTATTACTGTCGACCAAAAAACAATAATAAACCCAAATTTTGAGAACCCTGGGATAACCTGCTTAAGAGATATTCTCAACCTTATATTCTTTAACATTGACTGAAGCAAGCAAGGGTATCGTTGAAATAAGAGTTTCGCTGAAATTATTTTTTTTCATATTTTATTACTGTAGACCAAAAAATAATAATAAACCCAAATTTTGAGAACCCTGGGATAACCTGCTTAAGAGATATTCTCAACCTTATATTCTTTAACATTGACTGAAGCAAGCAAGGGTATCGTTGAAATAAGAGTTTCTCTGAAATTAATTTTTTTCATATTTTATTACTGTAGACCAAAAAACAATAATAATCCTAAATTTTGAGAACCCTGGGATAACCTGCTTAAGAGATATTCTCAACCTTATATTCTTTAACATTGACTGAAGCAAGCAAGGGTATCGTTGAAAAAAGAGTTTCTTTGAAATTAATTTTTTTCATATTTTATTACTGTAGACCAAAAAACAATAATAAACCCAAATTTTGAGAACCCTGGGATAACCTGCTTAAGAGATATTCTCAACCTTATATTCTTTAACATTGACTGAAGCAAGCAAGGGTATCGTTGAAATAAGAGTTTTCTCTGAAATTAATTATTTTCATATTTTATTACTGTAGACCAAAAAACAATAATAATCTCAAATTTTGAGAACCCTGGGATAACCTGCTTAAGAGATATTCTCTACCTTATATTCTTTAACATTGACTGAAGCAAGCAAGGGTATCGTTGAAATAAGAGTTTCTTTGAAATTAATTTTTTTCATATTTTATTACTGTAGACCAAAAAACAATAATAAACCCAAATTTTGAGAACCCTGGGATAACCGGCTTAAGAGATATTCTCAACCTTATATTCTTTAACATTGACTGAAGCAAGCAAGGGTATCGTTGAAATAAGAGTTTCTCTGAAATTAATTTTTTTCATATTTTATTACTGTAGACCAAAAAACAATAATAAACCCAAATTTTGAGAACCCTGGGATAACCTGCTTAAGAGATATTCTCAACCTTATATTCTTTAACATTGACTGAAGCAAGCAAGGGTATCGTTGAAATAAGAGTTTCTTTGAAATTAATTTTTTTCATATTTTATTACTGTAGACCAAAAAACAATAATAAACCCAAATTTTGAGAACCCTGGGATAACCTGCTTAAGAGATATTCTCAACCTTATATTCTTTAACATTGACTGAAGCAAGCAAGGGTATCGTTGAAATAAGAGTTTCTTTGAAATGAATTTTTTTCATATTTTATTACTGTAGACCAAAAAACAATAATAAACCCAAATTTTGAGAACCCTGGGATAACCTGCTTAAGAGATATTCTCAACCTTATATTCTTTAACATTGACTGAAGCAAGCAAGGGTATCGTTGAAATAAGAGTTTCTCTGAAATTAATTTTTTTCATATTTTATTACTGTAGACCAAAAAACAATAATAATCCCAAATTTTGAGAACCCTGGGATAACCTGCTTAAGAGATATTCTCAACCTTATATTCTTTAACATTGACTGAAGCAAGCAAGGGTATCGTTGAAATAAGAGTTTCTCTGAAATTAATTTTTTTCATATTTTATTACTGTAGACCAAAAAACAATAATAAACCCAAATTTTGAGAACCCTGGGATAACCTGCTTAAGAGATATTCTCTACCTTATATTCTTTAACATTGACTGAAGCAAGCAAGGGTATCGTTGAAATAAGAGTTTCTTTGAAATTAATTTTTTTCATATTTTATTACTGTAGACCAAAAAACAATAATAAACCCAAATTTTGAGAACCCTGGGATAACCGGCTTAAGAGATATTCTCAACCTTATATTCTTTAACATTGACTGAAGCAAGCAAGGGTATCTTTGAAATAAGAGTTTCTCTGAAATTAATTTTTTTCATATTTTATTACTGTAGACCAAAAAACAATAATAAACCCAAATTTTGAGAACCCTGGGATAACCTGCTTAAGAGATATTCTCAACCTTATATTCTTTAACATTGACTGAAGCAAGCAAGGGTATCGTTGAAATAAGAGTTTCTTTGAAATTAATTTTTTTCATATTTTATTACTGTAGACCAAAAAACAATAATAAACCCAAATTTTGAGAACCCTGGGATAACCTGCTTAAGAGATATTCTCAACCTTATATTCTTTAACATTGACTGAAGCAAGCAAGGGTATCGTTGAAGTAAGAGTTTCTTTGAAATTAATTTTTTTCATATTTTATTACTGTAGACCAAAAAACAATAATAAACCCAAATTTTGAGAACCCTGGGATAACCTGCTTAAGAGATATTCTCAACCTTATATTCTTTAACATTGACTGAAGCAAGCAAGGGTATCGTTGAAATAAGAGTTTCTCTGAAATTAATTTTTTTCATATTTTATTACTGTAGACCAAAAAACAATAATAATCCCAAATTTTGAGAACCCTGGGATAACCTGCTTAAGAGATATTCTCAACCTTATATTCTTTAACATTGACTGAAGCAAGCAAGGGTATCGTTGAAATAAGAGTTTCTTTGAAATTAATTTTTTTCATATTTTATTACTGTAGACCAAAAAACAATAATAAACCCAAATTTTGAGAACCCTGGGATAACCTGCTTAAGAGATATTCTCAACCTTATATTCTTTAACATTGACTGAAGCACGCAAGGGTATCGTTGAAATAAGAGTTTCTCTGAAATGAATTTTTTTCATATTTTATTACTGTAGACCAAAAAACAATAATAAACCCAAATTTTGAGAACCCTGGGATAACCTGCTTAAGAGATATTCTCAACCTTATATTCTTTAACATTGACTGAAGCAAGCAAGGGTATCGTTGAAATAAGAGTTTCTTTGAAATTAATTTTTTTCATATTTTATTACTGTAGACCAAAAAACAATAATAAACCCATTTGAAATTAAATTTTTTCATATTTTATTACTGTAGACCAAAAAACAATAATAAACCCAAATTTTGAGAACCCTGGGATAACCTGCTTAAGAGATATTCTCAACCTTATATTCTTTAACATTGACTGAAGCAAGCAAGGGTATCGTTGAAGTAAGAGTTTCGCTGAAATTAATTTTTTTCATATTTTATTACTGTAGACCAAAAAACAATAATAAACCCAAATTTTGAGAACCCTGGGATAACCTGCTTAAGAGATATTCTCAACCTTATATTCTTTAACATTGACTGAAGCAAGCAAGGGTATCGTTGAAATAAGAGTTTCTCTGAAATTAATTTTTTTCATATTTTATTACTGTAGACCAAAAAACAATAATAAACCCAAATTTTGAGAACCCTGGGATAACCTGCTTAAGAGATATTCTCAACCTTATATTCTTTAACATTGACTGAAGCAAGCAAGGGTATCGTTGAAATAAGAGTTTCTCTGAAATTAATTATTTTCATATTTTATTACTGTAGACCAAAAAACAATAATAAACCCAAATTTTGAGAACCCTGGGATAACCTGCTTAAGAGATATTCTCAACCTTATATTCTTTAACATTGACTGAAGCAAGCAAGGGTATCGTTGAAATAAGAGTTTCTCTGAAATTAATTTTTTTCATATTTTATTACTGTAGACCAAAAAACAATAATAAACCCAAATTTTGAGAACCCTGGGATAACCTGCTTAAGAGATATTCTCAACCTTATATTCTTTAACATTGACTGAAGCAAGCAAGGGTATCGTTGAAATAAGAGTTTCTCTGAAATTAATTTTTTTCATATTTTATTACTGTAGACCAAAAAACAATAATAAACCCATTTGAAATTAAATTTTTTCATATTTTATTACTGTAGACCAAAAAACAATAATAAACCCAAATTTTAAAAACCCTGGGATAACCTGCTTAAGAGATATTCTCTACCTTATATTCTTTAACATTGACTGAAGCAAGCAAGGGTATCGTTGAAATAAGAGTTTCTTTGAAATTAATTTTTTTCATATTTTATTACTGTAGACCAAAAAACAATAATAAACCCAAATTTTGAGAACCCTGGGATAACCGGCTTAAGAGATATTCTCAACCTTATATTCTTTAACATTGACTGAAGCAAGCAAGGGTATCGTTGAAATAAGAGTTTCTCTGAAATTAATTTTTTTCATATTTTATTACTGTAGACCAAAAAACAATAATAAACCCAAATTTTGAGAACCCTGGGATAACCTGCTTAAGAGATATTCTCAACCTTATATTCTTTAACATTGACTGAAGCAAGCAAGGGTATCGTTGAAATAAGAGTTTCTTTGAAATTAATTTTTTTCATATTTTATTACTGTAGACCAAAAAACAATAATAAACCCAAATTTTGAGAACCCTGGGATAACCTGCTTAAGAGATATTCTCAACCTTATATTCTTTAACATTGACTGAAGCAAGCAAGGGTATCGTTGAAATAAGAGTTTCTTTGAAATTAATTTTTTTCATATTTTATTACTGTAGACCAAAAAACAATAATAAACCCAAATTTTGAGAACCCTGGGATAACCTGCTTAAGAGATATTCTCAACCTTATATTCTTTAACATTGACTGAAGCAAGCAAGGGTATCGTTGAAATAAGAGTTTCTCTGAAATTAATTTTTTTCATATTTTATTACTGTAGACCAAAAAACAATAATAAACCCATTTGAAATTAAATTTTTTCATATTTTATTACTGTAGACCAAAAAACAATAATAAACCCAAATTTTGAGAACCCTGGGATAACCTGCTTAAGAGATATTCTCAACCTTATATTCTTTAACATTGACTGAAGCAAGCAAGGGTATCGTTGAAGTAAGAGTTTCGCTGAAATTAATTTTTTTCATATTTTATTACTGTAGACCAAAAAACAATAATAAACCCAAATTTTGAGAACCCTGGGATAACCTGCTTAAGAGATATTCTCTACCTTATATTCTTTAACATTGACTGAAGCAAGCAAGGGTATCGTTGAAATAAGAGTTTCTTTGAAATTAATTTTTTTCATATTTTATTACTGTAGACCAAAAAACAATAATAAACCCAAATTTTGAGAACCCTGGGATAACCGGCTTAAGAGATATTCTCAACCTTATATTCTTTAACATTGACTGAAGCAAGCAAGGGTATCTTTGAAATAAGAGTTTCTCTGAAATTAATTTTTTTCATATTTTATTACTGTAGACCAAAAAACAATAATAAACCCAAATTTTGAGAACCCTGGGATAACCTGCTTAAGAGATATTCTCAACCTTATATTCTTTAACATTGACTGAAGCAAGCAAGGGTATCGTTGAAATAAGAGTTTCTTTGAAATTAATTTTTTTCATATTTTATTACTGTAGACCAAAAAACAATAATAAACCCAAATTTTGAGAACCCTGGGATAACCTGCTTAAGAGATATTCTCAACCTTATATTCTTTAACATTGACTGAAGCAAGCAAGGGTATCGTTGAAGTAAGAGTTTCTTTGAAATTAATTTTTTTCATATTTTATTACTGTAGACCAAAAAACAATAATAAACCCAAATTTTGAGAACCCTGGGATAACCTGCTTAAGAGATATTCTCAACCTTATATTCTTTAACATTGACTGAAGCAAGCAAGGGTATCGTTGAAATAAGAGTTTCTCTGAAATTAATTTTTTTCATATTTTATTACTGTAGACCAAAAAACAATAATAATCCCAAATTTTGAGAACCCTGGGATAACCTGCTTAAGAGATATTCTCAACCTTATATTCTTTAACATTGACTGAAGCAAGCAAGGGTATCGTTGAAATAAGAGTTTCTTTGAAATTAATTTTTTTCATATTTTATTACTGTAGACCAAAAAACAATAATAAACCCAAATTTTGAGAACCCTGGGATAACCTGCTTAAGAGATATTCTCAACCTTATATTCTTTAACATTGACTGAAGCACGCAAGGGTATCGTTGAAATAAGAGTTTCTCTGAAATGAATTTTTTTCATATTTTATTACTGTAGACCAAAAAACAATAATAAACCCAAATTTTGAGAACCCTGGGATAACCTGCTTAAGAGATATTCTCAACCTTATATTCTTTAACATTGACTGAAGCAAGCAAGGGTATCGTTGAAATAAGAGTTTCTTTGAAATTAATTTTTTTCATATTTTATTACTGTAGACCAAAAAACAATAATAAACCCATTTGAAATTAAATTTTTTCATATTTTATTACTGTAGACCAAAAAACAATAATAAACCCAAATTTTGAGAACCCTGGGATAACCTGCTTAAGAGATATTCTCAACCTTATATTCTTTAACATTGACTGAAGCAAGCAAGGGTATCGTTGAAGTAAGAGTTTCGCTGAAATTAATTTTTTTCATATTTTATTACTGTAGACCAAAAAACAATAATAAACCCAAATTTTGAGAACCCTGGGATAACCTGCTTAAGAGATATTCTCAACCTTATATTCTTTAACATTGACTGAAGCAAGCAAGGGTATCGTTGAAATAAGAGTTTCTCTGAAATTAATTTTTTTCATATTTTATTACTGTAGACCAAAAAACAATAATAAACCCAAATTTTGAGAACCCTGGGATAACCTGCTTAAGAGATATTCTCAACCTTATATTCTTTAACATTGACTGAAGCAAGCAAGGGTATCGTTGAAATAAGAGTTTCTCTGAAATTAATTATTTTCATATTTTATTACTGTAGACCAAAAAACAATAATAAACCCAAATTTTGAGAACCCTGGGATAACCTGCTTAAGAGATATTCTCAACCTTATATTCTTTAACATTGACTGAAGCAAGCAAGGGTATCGTTGAAATAAGAGTTTCTCTGAAATTAATTTTTTTCATATTTTATTACTGTAGACCAAAAAACAATAATAAACCCAAATTTTGAGAACCCTGGGATAACCTGCTTAAGAGATATTCTCAACCTTATATTCTTTAACATTGACTGAAGCAAGCAAGGGTATCGTTGAAATAAGAGTTTCTCTGAAATTAATTTTTTTCATATTTTATTACTGTAGACCAAAAAACAATAATAAACCCAAATTTTAAAAACCCTGGGATAACCTGCTTAAGAGATATTCTCTACCTTATATTCTTTAACATTGACTGAAGCAAGCAAGGGTATCGTTGAAATAAGAGTTTCTTTGAAATTAATTTTTTTCATATTTTATTACTGTAGACCAAAAAACAATAATAAACCCAAATTTTGAGAACCCTGGGATAACCGGCTTAAGAGATATTCTCAACCTTATATTCTTTAACATTGACTGAAGCACGCAAGGGTATCGTTGAAATAAGAGTTTCTCTGAAATTAATTTTTTTCATATTTTATTACTGTAGACCAAAAAACAATAATAAACCCAAATTTTGAGAACCCTGGGATAACCTGCTTAAGAGATATTCTCAACCTTATATTCTTTAACATTGACTGAAGCAAGCAAGGGTATCGTTGAAATAAGAGTTTCTTTGAAATTAATTTTTTTCATATTTTATTACTGTAGACCAAAAAACAATAATAAACCCAAATTTTGAGAACCCTGGGATAACCTGCTTAAGAGATATTCTCAACCTTATATTCTTTAACATTGACTGAAGCAAGCAAGGGTATCGTTGAAATAAGAGTTTCTTTGAAATGAATTTTTTTCATATTTTATTACTGTAGACCAAAAAACAATAATAAACCCAAATTTTGAGAACCCTGGGATAACCTGCTTAAGAGATATTCTCAACCTTATATTCTTTAACATTGACTGAAGCAAGCAAGGGTATCGTTGAAATAAGAGTTTCTCTGAAATTAATTTTTTTCATATTTTATTACTGTAGACCAAAAAACAATAATAATCCCAAATTTTGAGAACCCTGGGATAACCTGCTTAAGAGATATTCTCAACCTTATATTCTTTAACATTGACTGAAGCAAGCAAGGGTATCGTTGAAATAAGAGTTTCTCTGAAATTAATTTTTTTCATATTTTATTACTGTAGACCAAAAAACAATAATAAACCCAAATTTTGAGAACCCTGGGATAACCTGCTTAAGAGATATTCTCTACCTTATATTCTTTAACATTGACTGAAGCAAGCAAGGGTATCGTTGAAATAAGAGTTTCTTTGAAATTAATTTTTTTCATATTTTATTACTGTAGACCAAAAAACAATAATAAACCCAAATTTTGAAAACCCTGGGATAACCGGCTTAAGAGATATTCTCAACCTTATATTCTTTAACATTGACTGAAGCAAGCAAGGGTATCTTTGAAATAAGAGTTTCTCTGAAATTAATTTTTTTCATATTTTATTACTGTAGACCAAAAAACAATAATAAACCCAAATTTTGAGAACCCTGGGATAACCCGCTTAAGAGATATTCTCAACCTTATATTCTTTAACATTGACTGAAGCAAGCAAGGGTATCGTTGAAATATGAGTTTCTTTGAAATTAATTTTTTTCATATTTTATTACTGTAGACCAAAAAACAATAATAAACCCAAATTTTGAGAACCCTGGGATAACCTGCTTAAGAGATATTCTCAACCTTATATTCTTTAACATTGACTGAAGCAAGCAAGGGTATCGTTGAAGTAAGAGTTTCGCTGAAATTAATTTTTTTCATATTTTATTACTGTAGACCAAAAAACAATAATAAACCCAAATTTTGAGAACCCTGGGATAACCTGCTTAAGAGATATTCTCAACCTTATATTCTTTAACATTGACTGAAGCAAGCAAGGGTATCGTTGAAATAAGAGTTTCTCTGAAATTAATTTTTTTCATATTTTATTACTGTAGACCAAAAAACAATAATAAACCCAAATTTTGAGAACCCTGGGATAACCTGCTTAAGAGATATTCTCAACCTTATATTCTTTAACATTGACTGAAGCAAGCAAGGGTATCGTTGAAATAAGAGTTTCTCTGAAATTAATTTTTTTCATATTTTATTACTGTAGACCAAAAAACAATAATAAACCCAAATTTTGAGAACCCTGGGATAACCTGCTTAAGAGATATTCTCAACCTTATATTCTTTAACATTGACTGAAGCAAGCAAGGGTATCGTTGAAATAAGAGTTTCTCTCAAATTAATTTTTTTCATATTTTATTACTGTAGACCAAAAAACAATAATAAACCCAAATTTTGAGAACCCTGGGATAACCTGCTTAAGAGATATTCTCAACCTTATATTCTTTAACATTGACTGAAGCAAGCAAGGGTATCGTTGAAATAAGAGTTTCTCTGAAATTAATTTTTTTCATATTTTATTAATGTAGACATAAAAAACAATAATAAACCCAAATTTTGAGAACCCTGGGATAACCTGCTTAAGAGATATTCTCAACCTTATATTCTTTAACATTGACTGAAGCAAGCAAGGGTATCGTTGAAATAAGAGTTTCTTTGAAATTAATTTTTTTCATATTTTATTACTGTAGACCAAAAAACAATAATAAACCCAAATTTTGAGAACCCTGGGATAACCTGCTTAAGAGATATTCTCAACCTTATATTCTTTAACATTGACTGAAGCAAGCAAGGGTATCGTTGAAATAAGAGTTTCTTTGAAATTAATTTTTTTCATATTTTATTACTGTAGACCAAAAAACAATAATAAACCCAAATTTTGAGAACCCTGGGATAACCTGCTTAAGAGATATTCTCAACCTTATATTCTTTAACATTGACTGAAGCAAGCAAGGGTATCGTTGAAATAAGAGTTTCTCTGAAATTAATTTTTTTCATATTTTATTACTGTAGACCAAAAAACAATAATAAACCAAAATTTTGAGAACCCTGGGATAACCTGCTTAAGAGATATTCTCAACCTTATATTCTTTAACATTGACTGAAGCAAGCAAGGGTATCGTTGAAATAAGAGTTTCTTTGAAATTAATTTTTTTCATATTTTATTACTGTAGACCAAAAAACAATAATAAACCCAAATTTTGAGAACCCTGGGATAACCTGCTTAAGAGATATTCTCAACCTTATATTCTTTAACATTGACTGAAGCAAGCAAGGGTATCGTTGAAATAAGAGTTTCTTTGAAATTAATTTTTTTCATATTTTATTACTGTAGACCAAAAAACAATAATAAACCCAAATTTTGAGAACCCTGGGATAACCTGCTTAAGAGATATTCTCAACCTTATATTCTTTAACATTGACTGAAGCAAGCAAGGGTATCGTTGAAATAAGAGTTTCTCTGAAATTAATTTTTTTCATATTTTATTACTGTAGACCAAAAAACAATAATAAACCCAAATTTTGAGAACCCTGGGATAACCTGCTTAAGAGATATTCTCAACCTTATATTCTTTAACATTGACTGAAGCAAGCAAGGGTATCGTTGAAATAAGAGTTTCGCTGAAATTATTTTTTTTCATATTTTATTACTGTAGACCAAAAAATAATAATAAACCCAAATTTTGAGAACCCTGGGATAACCTGCTTAAGAGATATTCTCAACCTTATATTCTTTAACATTGACTGAAGCAAGCAAGGGTATCGTTGAAATAAGAGTTTCTCTGAAATTAATTTTTTTCATATTTTATTACTGTAGACCAAAAAACAATAATAATCCCAAATTTTGAGAACCCTGGGATAACCTGCTTAAGAGATATTCTCAACCTTATATTCTTTAACATTGACTGAAGCAAGCAAGGGTATCGTTGAAATAAGAATTTTCTCTGAAATTAATTATTTTCATATTTTATTACTGTAGACCAAAAAACAATAATAATCCCAAATTTTGAGAACCCTGGGATAACCTGCTTAAGAGATATTCTCTACCTTATATTCTTTAACATTGACTGAAGCAAGCAAGGGTATCGTTGAAATAAGAGTTTCTTTGAAATTAATTTTTTTCATATTTTATTACTGTAGACCAAAAAACAATAATAAACCCAAATTTTGAGAACCCTGGGATAACCGGCTTAAGAGATATTCTCAACCTTATATTCTTTAACATTGACTGAAGCAAGCAAGGGTATCGTTGAAATAAGAGTTTCTCTGAAATTAATTTTTTTCATATTTTATTACTGTAGACCAAAAAACAATAATAAACCCAAATTTTGAGAACCCTGGGATAACCTGCTTAAGAGATATTCTCTACCTTATATTCTTTAACATTGACTGAAGCAAGCAAGGGTATCGTTGAAATAAGAGTTTCTTTGAAATTAATTTTTTTAATATTTTATTACTGTAGACCAAAAAACAATAATAAACCCAAATTTTGAGAACCCTGGGATAACCGGCTTAAGAGATATTCTCAACCTTATATTCTTTAACATTGACTGAAGCAAGCAAGGGTATCTTTGAAATAAGAGTTTCTCTGAAATTAATTTTTTTCATATTTTATTACTGTAGACCAAAAAACAATAATAAACCCAAATTTTGAGAACCCTGGGATAACCCGCTTAAGAGATATTCTCAACCTTATATTCTTTAACATTGACTGAAGCAAGCAAGGGTATCGTTGAAATATGAGTTTCTTTGAAATTAATTTTTTTCATATTTTATTACTGTAGACCAAAAAACAATAATAAACCCAAATTTTGAGAACCCTGGGATAACCTGCTTAAGAGATATTCTCAACCTTATATTCTTTAACATTGACTGAAGCAAGCAAGGGTATCGTTGAAGTAAGAGTTTCGCTGAAATTAATTTTTTTCATATTTTATTACTGTAGACCAAAAAACAATAATAAACCCAAATTTTGAGAACCCTGGGATAACCTGCTTAAGAGATATTCTCAACCTTATATTCTTTAACATTGACTGAAGCAAGCAAGGGTATCGTTGAAATAAGAGTTTCTCTGAAATTAATTTTTTTCATATTTTATTACTGTAGACCAAAAAACAATAATAAACCCAAATTTTGAGAACCCTGGGATAACCTGCTTAAGAGATATTCTCAACCTTATATTCTTTAACATTGACTGAAGCAAGCAAGGGTATCGTTGAAATAAGAGTTTCTCTGAAATTAATTATTTTCATATTTTATTACTGTAGACCAAAAAACAATAATAAACCCAAATTTTGAGAACCCTGGGATAACCTGCTTAAGAGATATTCTCAACCTTATATTCTTTAACATTGACTGAAGCAAGCAAGGGTATCGTTGAAATAAGAGTTTCTCTGAAATTAATTTTTTTCATATTTTATTACTGTAGACCAAAAAACAATAATAAACCCAAATTTTGAGAACCCTGGGATAACCTGCTTAAGAGATATTCTCAACCTTATATTCTTTAACATTGACTGAAGCAAGCAAGGGTATCGTTGAAATAAGAGTTTCTCTGAAATTAATTTTTTTCATATTCTATTAATGTAGACATAAAAAACAATAATAAACCCAAATTTTGAGAACCCTGGGATAACCTGCTTAAGAGATATTCTCAACCTTATATTCTTTAACATTGACTGAAGCAAGCAAGGGTATCGTTGAAATAAGAGTTTCTTTGAAATTAATTTTTTTCATATTTTATTACTGTAGACCAAAAAACAATAATAAACCCAAATTTTGAGAACCCTGGGATAACCTGCTTAAGAGATATTCTCAACCTTATATTCTTTAACATTGACTGAAGCAAGCAAGGGTATCGTTGAAATAAGAGTTTCTTTGAAATTAATTTTTTTCATATTTTATTACTGTAGACCAAAAAACAATAATAAACCCAAATTTTGAGAACCCTGGGATAACCTGCTTAAGAGATATTCTCAACCTTATATTCTTTAACATTGACTGAAGCAAGCAAGGGTATCGTTGAAATAAGAGTTTCTCTGAAATTAATTTTTTTCATATTTTATTACTGTAGACCAAAAAACAATAATAAACCCAAATTTTGAGAACCCTGGGATAACCTGCTTAAGAGATATTCTCAACCTTATATTCTTTAACATTGACTGAAGCAAGCAAGGGTATCGTTGAAATAAGAGTTTCTTTGAAATTAATTTTTTTCATATTTTATTACTGTAGACCAAAAAACAATAATAAACCCAAATTTTGAGAACCCTGGGATAACCTGCTTAAGAGATATTCTCAACCTTATATTCTTTAACATTGACTGAAGCAAGCAAGGGTATCGTTGAAATAAGAGTTTCTTTGAAATTAATTTTTTTCATATTTTATTACTGTAGACCAAAAAACAATAATAAACCCAAATTTTGAGAACCCTGGGATAACCTGCTTAAGAGATATTCTCAACCTTATATTCTTTAACATTGACTGAAGCAAGCAAGGGTATCGTTGAAATAAGAGTTTCTCTGAAATTAATTTTTTTCATATTTTATTACTGTAGACCAAAAAACAATAATAAACCCAAATTTTGAGAACCCTGGGATAACCTGCTTAAGAGATATTCTCAACCTTATATTCTTTAACATTGACTGAAGCAAGCAAGGGTATCGTTGAAATAAGAGTTTCGCTGAAATTATTTTTTTTCATATTTTATTACTGTAGACCAAAAAATAATAATAAACCCAAATTTTGAGAACCCTGGGATAACCTGCTTAAGAGATATTCTCAACCTTATATTCTTTAACATTGACTGAAGCAAGCAAGGGTATCGTTGAAATAAGAGTTTCTCTGAAATTAATT
This sequence comes from Diogma glabrata, assembly GCA_963693315.1. NCBI lineage: Eukaryota > Metazoa > Arthropoda > Insecta > Diptera > Cylindrotomidae > Diogma > Diogma glabrata. The sequence goes on from CAVNZG010000876.1 coordinate 32,696, forward strand.
TTTTTCATATTTTATTACTGTAGACCAAAAAACAATAATAATCCCAAATTTTGAGAACCCTGGGATAACCTGCTTAAGAGATATTCTCAACCTTATATTCTTTAACATTGACTGAAGCAAGCAAGGGTATCGTTGAAATAAGAGTTTCTTTGAAATTAATTTTTTTCATATTTTATTACTGTAGACCAAAAAACAATAATAAACCCAAATTTTGAGAACCCTGGGATAACCTGCTTAAGAGATATTCTCAACCTTATATTCTTTAACATTGACTGAAGCAAGCAAGGGTATCGTTGAAATAAGAGTTTCGCTGAAATTAATTTTTTTCATATTTTATTACTGTAGACCAAAAAACAATAATAAACCCAAATTTTGAGAACCCTGGGATAACCTGCTTAAGAGATATTCTCAACCTTATATTCTTTAACATTGACTGAAGCAAGCAAGGGTATCGTTGAAATAAGAATTTTCTCTGAAATTAATTATTTTCATATTTTATTACTGTAGACCAAAAAACAATAATAATCCCAAATTTTGAGAACCCTGGGATAACCTGCTTAAGAGATATTCTCTACCTTATATTCTTTAACATTGACTGAAGCAAGCAAGGGTATCGTTGAAATAAGAGTTTCTTTGAAATTAATTTTTTTCATATTTTATTACTGTAGACCAAAAAACAATAATAAACCCAAATTTTGAGAACCCTGGGATAACCGGCTTAAGAGATATTCTCAACCTTATATTCTTTAACATTGACTGAAGCAAGCAAGGGTATCGTTGAAATAAGAGTTTCTCTGAAATTAATTTTTTTCATATTTTATTACTGTAGACCAAAAAACAATAATAAACCCAAATTTTGAGAACCCTGGGATAACCTGCTTAAGAGATATTCTCAACCTTATATTCTTTAACATTGACTGAAGCAAGCAAGGGTATCGTTGAAATAAGAGTTTCTTTGAAATTAATTTTTTTCATATTTTATTACTGTAGACCAAAAAACAATAATAAACCCAAATTTTGAGAACCCTGGGATAACCTGCTTAAGAGATATTCTCAACCTTATATTCTTTAACATTGACTGAAGCAAGCAAGGGTATCGTTGAAATAAGAGTTTCTTTGAAATGAATTTTTTTCATATTTTATTACTGTAGACCAAAAAACAATAATAAACCCAAATTTTGAGAACCCTGGGATAACCTGCTTAAGAGATATTCTCAACCTTATATTCTTTAACATTGACTGAAGCAAGCAAGGGTATCGTTGAAATAAGAGTTTCTCTGAAATTAATTTTTTTCATATTTTATTACTGTAGACCAAAAAACAATAATAATCCCAAATTTTGAGAACCCTGGGATAACCTGCTTAAGAGATATTCTCAACCTTATATTCTTTAACATTGACTGAAGCAAGCAAGGGTATCGTTGAAATAAGAGTTTCTCTGAAATTAATTTTTTTCATATTTTATTACTGTAGACCAAAAAACAATAATAAACCCAAATTTTGAGAACCCTGGGATAACCTGCTTAAGAGATATTCTCTACCTTATATTCTTTAACATTGACTGAAGCAAGCAAGGGTATCGTTGAAATAAGAGTTTCTTTGAAATTAATTTTTTTCATATTTTATTACTGTAGACCAAAAAACAATAATAAACCCAAATTTTGAGAACCCTGGGATAACCGGCTTAAGAGATATTCTCAACCTTATATTCTTTAACATTGACTGAAGCAAGCAAGGGTATCCTTGAAATAAGAGTTTCTCTGAAATTAATTTTTTTCATATTTTATTACTGTAGACCAAAAAACAATAATAAACCCAAATTTTGAGAACCCTGGGATAACCGGCTTAAGAGATATTCTCAACCTTATATTCTTTAACATTGACTGAAGCAAGCAAGGGTATCGTTGAAATAAGAGTTTCTCTGAAATTAATTTTTTTCATATTTTATTACTGTAGACCAAAAAACAATAATAAACCCAAATTTTGAGAACCCTGGGATAACCTGCTTAAGAGATATTCTCAACCTTATATTCTTTAACATTGACTGAAGCAAGCAAGGGTATCGTTGAAATAAGAGTTTCTTTGAAATTAATTTTTTTTCATATTTTATTACTGTAGACCAAAAAACAATAATAAACCCAAATTTTGAGAACCCTGGGATAACCTGCTTAAGAGATATTCTCAACCTTATATTCTTTAACATTGACTGAAGCAAGCAAGGGTATCGTTGAAATAAGAGTTTCTTTGAAATGAATTTTTTTCATATTTTATTACTGTAGACCAAAAAACAATAATAAACCCAAATTTTGAGAACCCTGGGATAACCTGCTTAAGAGATATTCTCAACCTTATATTCTTTAACATTGACTGAAGCAAGCAAGGGTATCGTTGAAATAAGAGTTTCTCTGAAATTAATTTTTTTCATATTTTATTACTGTAGACCAAAAAACAATAATAGTCCCAAATTTTGAGAACCCTGGGATAACCTGCTTAAGAGATATTCTCAACCTTATATTCTTTAACATTGACTGAAGCAAGCAAGGGTATCGTTGAAATAAGAGTTTCTCTGAAATTAATTTTTTTCATATTTTATTACTGTAGACCAAAAAACAATAATAAACCCAAATTTTGAGAACCCTGGGATAACCTGCGTAAGAGATATTCTCTACCTTATATTCTTTAACATTGACTGAAGCAAGCAAGGGTATCGTTGAAATAAGAGTTTCTTTGAAATTAATTTTTTTCATATTTTATTACTGTAGACCAAAAAACAATAATAAACCCAAATTTTGAGAACCCTGGGATAACCGGCTTAAGAGATATTCTCAACCTTATATTCTTTAACATTGACTGAAGCAAGCAAGGGTATCCTTGAAATAAGAGTTTCTCTGAAATTAATTTTTTTCATATTTTATTACTGTAGACCAAAAAACAATAATAAACCCAAATTTTGAGAACCCTGGGATAACCTGCTTAAGAGATATTCTCAACCTTATATTCTTTAACATTGACTGAAGCAAGCAAGGGTATCGTTGAAATAAGAGTTTCTTTGAAATTAATTTTTTTCATATTTTATTACTGTAGACCAAAAAACAATAATAAACCCAAATTTTGAGAACCCTGGGATAACCTGCTTAAGAGATATTCTCAACCTTATATTCTTTAACATTGACTGAAGCAAGCAAGGGTATCGTTGAAGTAAGAGTTTCGCTGAAATTAATTTTTTTCATTTTTTATTACTGTAGACCAAAAAACAATAATAAACCCAAATTTTGAGAACCCTGGGATAACCTGCTTAAGAGATATTCTCAACCTTATATTCTTTAACATTGACTGAAGCAAGCAAGGGTATCGTTGAAATAAGAGTTTCTCTGAAATTAATTTTTTTCATATTTTATTACTGTAGACCAAAAAACAATAATAAACCCAAATTTTGAGAACCCTGGGATAACCTGCTTAAGAGATATTCTCAACCTTATATTCTTTAACATTGACTGAAGCAAGCAAGGGTATCGTTGAAATAAGAGTTTCTCTGAAATTAATTTTTTTCATATTTTATTACTGTAGACCAAAAAACAATAATAAACCCAAATTTTGAGAACCCTGGGATAACCTGCTTAAGAGATATTCTCAACCTTATATTCTTTAACATTGACTGAAGCAAGCAAGGGTATCGTTGAAATAAGAGTTTCTCTGAAATTAATTATTTTCATATTTTATTAATGTAGACATAAAAAACAATAATAAACCCAAATTTTGAGAACCCTGGGATAACCTGCTTAAGAGATATTCTCAACCTTATATTCTTTAACATTGACTGAAGCAAGCAAGGGTATCGTTGAAATAAGAGTTTCTTTGAAATTAATTTTTTTCATATTTTATTACTGTAGACCAAAAAACAATAATAAACCCAAATTTTGAGAACCCTGGGATAACCTGCTTAAGAGATATTCTCAACCTTATATTCTTTAACATTGACTGAAGCAAGCAAGGGTATCGTTGAAATAAGAGTTTCTTTGAAATTAATTTTTTTCATATTTTATTACTGTAGACCAAAAAACAATAATAAACCCAAATTTTGAGAACCCTGGGATAACCTGCTTAAGAGATATTCTCAACCTTATATTCTTTAACATTGACTGAAGCAAGCAAGGGTATCGTTGAAATAAGAGTTTCTCTGAAATTAATTTTTTTCATATTTTATTACTGTAGACCAAAAAACAATAATAAACCCAAATTTTGAGAACCCTGGGATAACCTGCTTAAGAGATATTCTCTACCTTATATTCTTTAACATTGACTGAAGCAAGCAAGGGTATCGTTGAAATAAGAGTTTCTTTGAAATTAATTTTTTTCATATTTTATTACTGTAGACCAAAAAACAATAATAAACCCAAATTTTGAGAACCCTGGGATAACCTGCTTAAGAGATATTCTCAACCTTATATTCTTTAACATTGACTGAAGCAAGCAAGGGTATCGTTGAAATAAGAGTTTCTTTGAAATGAATTTTCTTCATATTTTATTACTGTAGACCAAAAAACAATAATAAACCCAAATTTTGAGAACCCTGGGATAACCTGCTTAAGAGATATTCTCAACCTTATATTCTTTAACATTGACTGAAGCAAGCAAGGGTATCGTTGAAATAAGAGTTTTCTCTGAAATTAATTATTTTCATATTTTATTACTGTAGACCAAAAAACAATAATAAACCCAAATTTTGAGAACCCTGGGATAACCTGCTTAAGAGATATTCTCAACCTTCTATTCTTTAACATTGACTGAAGCAAGCAAGGGTATCGTTGAAATAAGAGTTTCTCTGAAATTTATTTTTTTCATATTTTATTACTGTAGACCAAAAAACAATAATAAACCCAAATTTTGAGAACCCTGGGATAACCTGCTTAAGAGATATTCTCTACCTTATATTCTTTAACATCGACTGAAGCAAGCAAGGGTATCGTTGAAATAAGAGTTTCTTTGAAATTAATTTTTTTCATATTTTATTACTGTAGACCAAAAAACAATAATAAACCCAAATTTTGAGAACCCTGGGATAACCTGCTTAAGAGATATTCTCAACCTTATATTCTTTAACATTGACTGAAGCAAGCAAGGGTATCGTTGAAATAAGAGTTTCTCTGAAATTAATTTTTTTCATATTTTATTACTGCAGACCAAAAAACAATAATAAACCCAAATTTTGAGAACCCTGGGATAACCTGCTTAAGAGATATTCTCAACCTTATATTCTTTAACATTGACTGAAGCAAGCAAGGGTATCGTTGAAATAAGAGTTTCTTTGAAATTAATTTTTTTCATATTTTATTACTGTAGACCAAAAAACAATAATAAACCCAAATTTTGAGAACCCTGGGATAACCTGCTTAAGAGATATTCTCAACCTTATATTCTTTAACATTGACTGAAGCAAGCAAGGGTATCGTTGAAATAAGAGTTTCGCTGAAATTAATTTTTTTCATATTTTATTACTGTAGACCCAAAAACAATAATAAACCCAAATTTTGAGAACCCTGGGATAACCTGCTTAAGAGATATTCTCAACCTTATATTCTTTAACATTGACTGAAGCAAGCAAGGGTATCGTTGAAATAAGAGTTTCTCTGAAATTAATTTTTTTCATATTTTATTACTGTAGACCAAAAAACAATAATAAACCCAAATTTTGAGAACCCTGGGATAACCTGCTTAAGAGATATTCTCAACCTTATATTCTTTAACATTGACTGAAGCAAGCAAGGGTATCGTTGAAATAAGAGTTTCTCTGAAATTAATTTTTTTCATATTTTATTACTGTAGACCAAAAAACAATAATAAACCCAAATTTTGAGAACCCTGGGATAACCTGCTTAAGAGATATTCTCAACCTTATATTCTTTAACATTGACTGAAGCAAGCAAGGGTATCGTTGAAATAAGAGTTTCTCTGAAATTAATTTTTTTCATATTTTATTACTGTAGACCAAAAAACAATAATAAACCCAAATTTTGAGAACCCTGGGATAACCTGCTTAAGAGATATTCTCAACCTTATATTCTTTAACATTGACTGAAGCAAGCAAGGGTATCGTTGAAATAAGAGTTTCTCTGAAATTAATTTTTTTCATATTTTATTAATGTAGACATAAAAAAACTTAAAAACCCAAATTTTGAGAACCCTGGGATAACCTGCTTAAGAGATATTCTCAACCTTATATTCTTTAACATTGACTGAAGCAAGCAAGGGTATCGTTGAAATAAGAGTTTCTTTGAAATTAATTTTTTTCATATTTTATTACTGTAGACCAAAAAACAATAATAAACCCAAATTTTGAGAACCCTGGGATAACCTGCTTAAGAGATATTCTCAACCTTATATTCTTTAACATTGACTGAAGCAAGCAAGGGTATCGTTGAAATAAGAGTTTCTTTGAAATTAATTTTTTTCATATTTTATTACTGTAGACCAAAAAACAATAATAAACCCAAATTTTGAGAACCCTGGGATAACCTGCTTAAGAGATATTCTCAACCTTATATTCTTTAACATTGACTGAAGCAACCAAGGGTATCGTTGAAATAAGAGTTTCTCTGAAATTAATTTTTTTCATATTTTATTACTGTAGACCAAAAAACAATAATAAACCCAAATTTTGAGAACCCTGGGATAACCTGCTTAAGAGATATTCTCTACCTTATATTCTTTAACATTGACTGAAGCAAGCAAGGGTATCGTTGAAATAAGAGTTTCTTTGAAATTAATTTTTTTCATATTTTATTACTGTAGACCAAAAAACAATAATAAACCCAAATTTTGAGAACCCTGGCATAACCTGCTTAAGAGATATTCTCAACCTTATATTCTTTAACATTGACTGAAGCAAGCAAGGGTATCGTTGAAATAAGAGTTTCTCTGAAATTAATTTTTTTCATATTTTATTACTGTAGACCAAAAAACAATAATAAACCCAAATTTTGAGAACCCTGGGATAACCTGCTTAAGAGATATTCTCAACCTTATATTCTTTAACATTGACTGAAGCAAGCAAGGGTATCGTTGAAATAAGAGTTTCTCTGAAATTAATTTTTTTCATATTTTATTAATGTAGACATAAAAAACAATAATAAACCCAAATTTTGAGAACCCTGGGATAACCTGCTTAAGAGATATTCTCAACCTTATATTCTTTAACATTGACTGAAGCAAGCAAGGGTATCGTTGAAATAAGAGTTTTCTCTGAAATTAATTATTTTCATATTTTATTACTGTAGACCAAAAAACAATAATAAACCCAAATTTTGAGAACCCTGGGATAACCTGCTTAAGAGATATTCTCAACCTTATATTCTTTAACATTGACTGAAGCAAGCAAGGGTATCGTTGAAATAAGAGTTTCTCTGAAATTAATTTTTTTCATATTTTATTACTGTAGACCAAAAAACAATAATAAACCCAAATTTTGAGAACCCTGGGATAACCTGCTTAAGAGATATTCTCTACCTTATATTCTTTAACATTGACTGAAGCAAGCAAGGGTATCGTTGAAATAAGAGTTTCTTTGAAATTAATTTTTTTCATATTTTATTACTGTAGACCAAAAAACAATAATAAACCCAAATTTTGAGAACCCTGGGATAACCTGCTTAAGAGATATTCTCAACCTTATATTCTTTAACATTGACTGAAGCAAGCAAGGGTATCGTTGAAATAAGAGTTTCTCTGAAATTAATTTTTTTCATATTTTATTACTGTAGACCAAAAAACAATAATAAACCCAAATTTTGAGAACCCTGGCATAACCTGCTTAAGAGATATTCTCAACCTTATATTCTTTAACATTGACTGAAGCAAGCAAGGGTATCGTTGAAATAAGAGTTTCTCTGAAATTAATTTTTTTCATATTTTATTACTGTAGACCAAAAAACAATAATAAACCCAAATTTTGAGAGCCCTGGGATAACCTGCTTAAGAGATATTCTCAACCTTATATTCTTTAACATTGACTGAAGCAAGCAAGGGTATCGTTGCAATAAGAGTTTCTTTGAAATTAATTTTTTTCATATTTTATTACTGTAGACCAAAAAACAATAATAAACCCAAATTTTGAGAACCCTGGGATAACCTGCTTAAGAGATATTCTCAACCTTATATTCTTTAACATTGACTGAAGCAAGCAAGGGTATCGTTGAAATAAGAGTTTCTTTGAAATGAATTTTTTTCATATTTTATTACTGTAGACCAAAAAACAATAATAAACCCAAATTTTGAGAACCCTGGGATAACCTGCTTAAGAGATATTCTCAACCTTATATTCTTTAACATTGACTGAAGCAAGCAAGGGTATCGTTGAAATAAGAGTTTCTTTGAAATTAATTTTTTTCATATTTTATTACTGTAGACCAAAAAACAATAATAAACCCAAATTTTGAGAACCCTGGGATAACCTGCTTAAGAGATATTCTCAACCTTATATTCTTTAACATTGACTGAAGCAAGCAAGGGTATCGTTGAAATAAGAGTTTCTTTGAAATTAATTTTTTTCATATTTTATTACTGTAGACCAAAAAACAATAATAAACCCAAATTTTGAGAACCCTGGGATAACCTGCTTAAGAGATATTCTCAACCTTATATTCTTTAACATTGACTGAAGCAAGCAAGGGTATCGTTGAAATAAGAGTTTCTCTGAAATTAATTTTTTTCATATTTTATTACTGTAGACCAAAAAACAATAATAAACCCAAATTTTGAGAACCCTGGGATAACCTGCTTAAGAGATATTCTCAACCTTATATTCTTTAACATTGACTGAAGCAAGCAAGGGTATCGTTGAAATAAGAGTTTCTCTGAAATTAATTTTTTTCATATTTTATTACTGTAGACCAAAAAACAATAATAAACCCAAATTTTGAGAACCCTGGGATAACCTGCTTAAGAGATATTCTCAACCTTATATTCTTTAACATTGACTGAAGCAAGCAAGGGTATCGTTGAAATAAGAGTTTCTTTGAAATTAAATTTTTTCATATTTTATTACTGTAGACCAAAAAACAATAATAAACCCAAATTTTGAGAACCCTGGGATAACCTGCTTAAGAGATATTCTCAACCTTATATTCTTTAACATTGACTGAAGCAAGCAAGGGTATCGTTGAAATAAGAGTTTCTTTGAAATTAAATTTTTTCATATCTTATTACTGTAGACCAAAAAACAATAATAAACCCAAATTTTGAGAACCCTGGGATAACCTGCTTGAGAGATATTCTCAACCTTATATTCTTTAACATTGACTGAAGCAAGCAAGGGTATCGTTGAAATAAGAGTTTCTCTGAAATTAATTTTTTTCATATTTTATTACTGTAGACCAAAAAACAATAATAAACCCAAATTTTGAGAACCCTGGGATAACCTGCTTAAGAGATATTCTCAACCTTATATTCTTTAACATTGACTGAAGCAAGCAAGGGTATCGTTGAAATAAGAGTTTCTCTGAAATTAATTTTTTTCATATTTTATTACTGTAGACCAAAAAACAATAATAAACCCAAATTTTGAGAACCCTGGGATAACCTGCTTAAGAGATATTCTCAACCTTATATTCTTTAACATTGACTGAAGCAAGCAAGGGTATCGTTGAAATAAGAGTTTCTCTGAAATTAATTTTTTTCATATTTTATTACTGTAGACCAAAAAACAATAATAAACCCAAATGTTGAGAACCCTGGGATAACCTGCTTAAGAGATATTCTCAACCTTATATTCTTTAACATTGACTGAAGCAAGCAAGGGTATCGTTGAAATAAGAGTTTCTCTGAAATTAATTTTTTTCATATTTTATTACTGTAGACCAAAAAACAATAATAAACCCAAATTTTGAGAACCCTGGGATAACCTGCTTAAGAGATATTCTCTACCTTATATTCTTTAACATTGACTGAAGCAAGCAAGGGTATCGTTGAAATAAGAGTTTCTCTGAAATTAATTTTTTTCATATTTTATTACTGTAGACCAAAAAACAATAATAAACCCAAATTTTGAGAACCCTGGGATAACCTGCTTAAGAGATATTCTCAACCTTATATTCTTTAACATTGACTGAAGCAAGCAAGGGTATCGTTGAAATAAGAGTCTCTCTGAAATTAATTTTTTTCATATTTTATTACTGTTGACCAAAAAACAATAATAAACCCAAATTTTGAGAACCCTGGGATAACCTGCTTAAGAGATATTCTCAACCTTATATTCTTTAACATTGACTGAAGCAAGCAAGGGTATCGTTGAAATAAGAGTTTCTTTGAAATTAATTTTTTTCATATTTTATTACTGTAGACCAAAAAACAATAATAAACTCAAATTTTGAGAACCCTGGGATAACCTGCTTAAGAGATATTCTCAACCTTATATTCTTTAACATTGACTGAAGCAAGCAAGGGTATCGTTGAAATAAGAGTTTCTTTGAAATTAAATTTTTTCATATTTTATTACTGTAGACCAAAAAACAATAATAAACCCAAATTTTGAGAACCCTGGGATAACCTGCTTAAGAGATATTCTCAACCTTATATTCTTTAACATTGACTGAAGCAAGCAAGGGTATCGTTGAAATAAAAGTTTCTTTGAAATTAATTTTTTTCAAATTTTATTACTGTAGACCAAAAAACAATAATAAACCCAAATTTTGAGAACCCTGGGATAAGCTGCTTAAGAGATATTCTCAACCTTATATTCTTTAACATTGACTGAAGCAAGCAAGGGTATCGTTGAAATAAGAGTTTCTCTGAAATTAATTTTTTTCATATTTTATTACTGTAGACCAAAAAACAATAATAAACCCAAATTTTGAGAGCCCTGGGATAACCTGCTTAAGAGATATTCTCAACCTTATATTCTTTAACATTGACTGAAGCAAGCAAGGGTATCGTTGAAATAAGAGTTTCTTTGAAATTAATTTTTTTCATATTTTATTAATGTAGACCAAAAAACAATAATAAACCCAAATTTTGAGAACCCTGGGATAACCTGCTTAAGAGATATTCTCAACCTTATATTCTTTAACATTGACTGAAGCAAGCAAGGGTATCGTTGAAATAAGAGTTTCTTTGAAATTAATTTTTTTCATATTTTATTACTGTAGACCAAAAAACAATAATAAACCCAAATTTTGAGAACCCTGGGATAACCTGCTTAAGAGATATTCTCAACCTTATATTCTTTAACATTGACTGAAGCAAGCAAGGGTATCGTTGAAATAAGAGTTTCTCTGAAATTAATTATTTTCATATTTTATTACTGTGGACCAAAAAACAATAATAAACCCAAATTTTGAGAACCCTGGGATAACCTGCTTAAGAGATATTCTCAACCTTATATTCTTTAACATTGACTGAAGCAAGCAAGGGTATCGTTGAAATAAGAGTTTCTTTGAAATTAATTTTTTTCATATTTTATTACTGTAGACCAAAAAACAATAATAAACCCAAATTTTGAGAACCCTGGGATAACCTGCTTAAGAGATATTCTCAACCTTATATTCTTTAACATTGACTGAAGCAAGCAAGGGTATCGTTGAAATAAGAGTTTCTCTGAAATTAATTTTTTTCATATTTTATTACTGTAGACCAAAAAACAATAATAAACCCAAATTTTGAGAACCCTGGGATAACCTGCTTAAGAGATATTCTCAACCTTATATTCTTTAACATTGACTGAAGCAAGCAAGGGTATCGTTGAAATAAGAGTTTCTCTGAAATTAATTATTTTCATATTTTATTACTGTAGACCAAAAAACAATAATAAACCCAAATTGTGAGAACCCTGGGATAACCTGCTTAAGAGATATTCTCAACCTTATATTCTTTAACATTGACTGAAGCAAGCAAGGGTATCGTTGAAATAAGAGTTTCTTTGAAATTAATTTTTTTCATATTTTATTACTGTAGTCCAAAAAACAATAATAAACCCAAATTTTGAGAACCCTGGGATAACCTGCTTAAGAGATATTCTCAACCTTATATTCTTTAACATTGACTGAAGCAAGCAAGGGTATCGTTGAAATAAGAGTTTCTTTGAAATTAAATTTTTTCATATTTTATTACTGTAGACCAAAAAACAATAATAAACCCAAATTTTGAGAACCCTGGGATAACCTGCTTAAGAGATATTCTCAACCTTATATTCTTTAACATTGACTGAAGCAAGCAAGGGTATCGTTGAAATAAGAGTTTCTCTGAAATTAATTTTTTTCATATTTTATTACTGTAGACCAAAAAACAATAATAAACCCAAATTTTGAGAACCCTGGGATAACCTGCTTAAGAGATATTCTCAACCTTATATTCTTTAACATTGACTGAAGCAAGCAAGGGTATCGTTGAAATAAGAGTTTCTCTGAAATTAATTTTTTTCATATTTTATTACTGTAGACCAAAAAACAATAATAAACCCAAATTTTGAGAACCCTGGGATAACCTGCTTAAGAGATATTCTCAACCTTATATTCTTTAACATTGACTGAAGCAAGCAAGGGTATCGTTGAAATAAGAGTTTCTTTGAAATTAAATTTTTTCATATTTTATTACTGTAGACCAAAAAACAATAATAATCCCAAATTTTGAGAACCCTGGGATAACCTGCTTAAGAGATATTCTCAACCTTATATTCTTTAACATTGACTGAAGCAAGCAAGGGTATCGTTGAAATAAGAGTTTCTTTGAAATTAATTTTTTTCATATTTTATTACTGTAGACCAAAAAACAATAATAAACCCAAATTTTGAGAACCCTGGGATAACCTGCTTAAGAGATATTCTCAACCTTATATTCTTTAACATTGACTGAAGCAAGCAAGGGTATCGTTGAAATAAGAGTTTCTCTGAAATTAATTTTTTTCATATTTTATTACTGTGGACCAAAAAACAATAATAAACCCAAATTTTGAGAACCCTGGGATAACCTGCTTAAGAGATATTCTCAACCTTATATTCTTTAACATTGACTGAAGCAAGCAAGGGTATCGTTGAAATAAGAGTTTCTCTGAAATTAATTTTTTTCATATTTTATTACTGTAGACCAAAAAATAATAATAAACCCAAATTTTGAGAACCCTGGGATAACCTGCTTAAGAGATATTCTCAACCTTATATTCTTTAACATTGACTGAAGCAAGCAAGGGTATCGTTGAAATAAGAGTTTCTCAGAAATTAATTTTTTTCATATTTTATTACTGTAGACCAAAAAACAATAATAAACCCAAATTTTGAGAACCCTGGGATAACCTGCTTAAGAGATATTCTCAACCTTATATTCTTTAACATTGACTGAAGCAAGCAAGGGTATCGTTGAAATAAGAGTTTCTTTGAAATGAATTTTTTTCATATTTTATTACTGTAGACCAAAAAACAATAATAAACCCAAATTTTGAGAACCCTGGGATAACCTGCTTAAGAGATATTCTCAACCTTATATTCTTTAACATTGACTGAAGCAAGCAAGGGTATCGTTGAAATAAGAGTTTCTCTGAAATTAATTATTTTCATATTTTATTACTGTAGACCAAAAAACAATAATAAACCCAAATTTTGAGAACCCTGGGATAACCTGCTTAAGAGATATTCTCAACCTTATATTCTTTAACATTGACTGAAGCAAGCAAGGGTATCGTTGAAATAAGAGTTTCTTTGAAATTAATTTTTTTCATATTTTATTACTGTAGACCAAAAAACAATAATAAACCCAAATTTTGAGAACCCTGGGATAACCTGCTTAAGAGATATTCTCAACCTTATATTCTTTAACATTGACTGAAGCAAGCAAGGGTATCGTTGAAATAAGAGTTTCTTTGAAATTAATTTTTTACATATTTTATTACTGTAGACCAAAAAACAATAATAAACCCAAATTTTGAGAACCCTGGGATAACCTGCTTAAGAGATATTCTCAACCTTATATTCTTTTACATTGACTGAAGCAAGCAAGGGTATCGTTGAAATAAGAGTTTCTTTGAAATTAATTTTTTTCATATTTTATTACTGTAGACCAAAAAACAATAATAAACCCAAATTTTGAGAACCCTGGGATAACCTGCTTAAGAGATATTCTCAACCTTATATTCTTTAACATTGACTGAAGCAAGCAAGGGTATCGTTGAAATAAAAGTTTCTCTGAACTTAATTTTTTTCATATTTTATTACTGTAGACCAAAAAACAATAATAAACCCAAATTTTGAGAACCCTGGGATAACCTGCTTAAGAGATATTCTCAACCTTATATTCTTTAACATTGACTGAAGCAAGCAAGGGTATCGTTGAAATAAGAGTTTCTTTGAAATTAATTTTTTTCATATTTTATTACTGTAGACCAAAAACAATAATAAACCCAAATTTTGAGAACCCTGGGATAACCTGCTTAAGAGATATTCTCAACCTTATATTCTTTAACATTGACTGAAGCAAGCAAGGGTATCGTTGAAATAAGAGTTTCTCTGAAATTAATTATTTTCATATTTTATTACTGTAGACCAAAAAACAATAATAAACCCAAATTTTGAGAACCCTGGGATAACCTGCTTAAGAGATATTCTCAACCTTATATTCTTTAACACTGACTGAAGCAAGCAAGGGTATCGTTGAAATAAGAGTTTCTCTGAAATTAATTTTTTTCATATTTTATTACTGTAGACCAAAAAACAATAATAAACCCAAATTTTGAGAACCCTGGGATAACCTGCTTAAGAGATATTCTCAACCTTATATTCTTTAACATTGACTGAAGCAAGCAAGGGTATCGTTGAAATAAGAGTTTCTCTGAAATTAATTATTTTCATATTTTATTACTGTGGACCAAAAAACAATAATAAACCCAAATTTTGAGAACCCTGGGATAACCTGCTTAAGAGATATTCTCAACCTTATATTCTTTAACATTGACTGAAGCAAGCAAGGGTATCGTTGAAATAAGAGTTTCTTTGAAATTAATTTTTTTCATATTTTATTACTGTAGACCAAAAAACAATAATAAACCCAAATTTTGAGAACCCTGGGATAACCTGCTTAAGAGATATTCTCAACCTTATATTCTTTAACATTGACTGAAGCAAGCAAGGGTATCGTTGAAATAAGAGTTTCTCTGAAATTAATTTTTTTCATATTTTATTACTGTAGACCAAAAAACAATAATAAACCCAAATTTTGAGAACCCTGGGATAACCTGCTTAAGAGATATTCTCAACCTTATATTCTTTAACATTGACTGAAGCAAGCAAGGGTATCGTTGAAATAAGAGTTTCTCTGAAATTAATTATTTTCATATTTTATTACTGTAGACCAAAAAACAATAATAAACCCAAATTGTGAGAACCCTGGGATAACCTGCTTAAGAGATATTCTCAACCTTATATTCTTTAACATTGACTGAAGCAAGCAAGGGTATCGTTGAAATAAGAGTTTCTTTGAAATTAATTTTTTTCATATTTTATTACTGTAGTCCAAAAAACAATAATAAACCCAAATTTTGAGAACCCTGGGATAACCTGCTTAAGAGATATTCTCAACCTTATATTCTTTAACATTGACTGAAGCAAGCAAGGGTATCGTTGAAATAAGAGTTTCTTTGAAATTAAATTTTTTCATATTTTATTACTGTAGACCAAAAAACAATAATAAACCCAAATTTTGAGAACCCTGGGATAACCTGCTTAAGAGATATTCTCAACCTTATATTCTTTAACATTGACTGAAGCAAGCAAGGGTATCGTTGAAATAAGAGTTTCTCTGAAATTAATTTTTTTCATATTTTATTACTGTAGACCAAAAAACAATAATAAACCCAAATTTTGAGAACCCTGGGATAACCTGCTTAAGAGATATTCTCAACCTTATATTCTTTAACATTGACTGAAGCAAGCAAGGGTATCGTTGAAATAAGAGTTTCTCTGAAATTAATTTTTTTCATATTTTATTACTGTAGACCAAAAAACAATAATAAACCCAAATTTTGAGAACCCTGGGATAACCTGCTTAAGAGATATTCTCAACCTTATATTCTTTAACATTGACTGAAGCAAGCAAGGGTATCGTTGAAATAAGAGTTTCTTTGAAATTAAATTTTTTCATATTTTATTACTGTAGACCAAAAAACAATAATAATCCCAAATTTTGAGAACCCTGGGATAACCTGCTTAAGAGATATTCTCAACCTTATATTCTTTAACATTGACTGAAGCAAGCAAGGGTATCGTTGAAATAAGAGTTTCTTTGAAATTAATTTTTTTCATATTTTATTACTGTAGACCAAAAAACAATAATAAACCCAAATTTTGAGAACCCTGGGATAACCTGCTTAAGAGATATTCTCAACCTTATATTCTTTAACATTGACTGAAGCAAGCAAGGGTATCGTTGAAATAAGAGTTTCTCTGAAATTAATTTTTTTCATATTTTATTACTGTGGACCAAAAAACAATAATAAACCCAAATTTTGAGAACCCTGGGATAACCTGCTTAAGAGATATTCTCAACCTTATATTCTTTAACATTGACTGAAGCAAGCAAGGGTATCGTTGAAATAAGAGTTTCTCTGAAATTAATTTTTTTCATATTTTATTACTGTAGACCAAAAAATAATAATAAACCCAAATTTTGAGAACCCTGGGATAACCTGCTTAAGAGATATTCTCAACCTTATATTCTTTAACATTGACTGAAGCAAGCAAGGGTATCGTTGAAATAAGAGTTTCTCAGAAATTAATTTTTTTCATATTTTATTACTGTAGACCAAAAAACAATAATAAACCCAAATTTTGAGAACCCTGGGATAACCTGCTTAAGAGATATTCTCAACCTTATATTCTTTAACATTGACTGAAGCAAGCAAGGGTATCGTTGAAATAAGAGTTTCTTTGAAATGAATTTTTTTCATATTTTATTACTGTAGACCAAAAAACAATAATAAACCCAAATTTTGAGAACCCTGGGATAACCTGCTTAAGAGATATTCTCAACCTTATATTCTTTAACATTGACTGAAGCAAGCAAGGGTATCGTTGAAATAAGAGTTTCTCTGAAATTAATTATTTTCATATTTTATTACTGTAGACCAAAAAACAATAATAAACCCAAATTTTGAGAACCCTGGGATAACCTGCTTAAGAGATATTCTCAACCTTATATTCTTTAACATTGACTGAAGCAAGCAAGGGTATCGTTGAAATAAGAGTTTCTTTGAAATTAATTTTTTTCATATTTTATTACTGTAGACCAAAAAACAATAATAAACCCAAATTTTGAGAACCCTGGGATAACCTGCTTAAGAGATATTCTCAACCTTATATTCTTTAACATTGACTGAAGCAAGCAAGGGTATCGTTGAAATAAGAGTTTCTTTGAAATTAATTTTTTTCATATTTTATTACTGTAGACCAAAAAACAATAATAAACCCAAATTTTGAGAACCCTGGGATAACCTGCTTAAGAGATATTCTCAACCTTATATTCTTTTACATTGACTGAAGCAAGCAAGGGTATCGTTGAAATAAGAGTTTCTTTGAAATTAATTTTTTTCATATTTTATTACTGTAGACCAAAAAACAATAATAAACCCAAATTTTGAGAACCCTGGGATAACCTGCTTAAGAGATATTCTCAACCTTATATTCTTTAACATTGACTGAAGCAAGCAAGGGTATCGTTGAAATAAAAGTTTTTCTGAACTTAATTTTTTTCATATTTTATTACTGTAGACCAAAAAACAATAATAAACCCAAATTTTGAGAACCCTGGGATAACCTGCTTAAGAGATATTCTCAACCTTATATTCTTTAACATTGACTGAAGCAAGCAAGGGTATCGTTGAAATAAGAGTTTCTTTGAAATTAATTTTTTTCATATTTTATTACTGTAGACCAAAAACAATAATAAACCCAAATTTTGAGAACCCTGGGATAACCTGCTTAAGAGATATTCTCAACCTTATATTCTTTAACATTGACTGAAGCAAGCAAGGGTATCGTTGAAATAAGAGTTTCTCTGAAATTAATTATTTTCATATTTTATTACTGTAGACCAAAAAACAATAATAAACCCAAATTTTGAGAACCCTGGGATAACCTGCTTAAGAGATATTCTCAACCTTATATTCTTTAACACTGACTGAAGCAAGCAAGGGTATCGTTGAAATAAGAGTTTCTCTGAAATTAATTTTTTTCATATTTTATTACTGTAGACCAAAAAACAATAATAAACCCAAATTTTGAGAACCCTGGGATAACCTGCTTAAGAGATATTCTCAACCTTATATTCTTTAACATTGACTGAAGCAAGCAAGGGTATCGTTGAAATAAGAGTTTCTTTGAAATTAATTTTTTTCATATTTTATTACTGTAGACCAAAAAACAATAATAAACCCAAATTTTGAGAACCCTGGGATAACCTGCTTAAGAGATATTCTCAACCTTATATTCTTTAACATTGACTGAAGCAAGCAAGGGTATCGTTGAAATAAGAGTTTCTCTGAAATTAATTTTTTTCATATTTTATTACTGTAGACCAAAAAACAATAATAAACCCAAATTTTGAGAACCCTGGGATAACCTGCTTAAGAGATATTCTCAACCTTATATTCTTTAACATTGACTGAAGCAAGCAAGGGTATCGTTGGAATAAGAGTTTCTTTGAAATGAATTTTTTTCATATTTTATTACTGTAGACCAAAAAACAATAATAAACCCAAATTTTGAGAACCCTGGGATAACCTGCTTAAGAGATATTCTCAACCTTATATTCTTTAACATTGACTGAAGCAAGCAAGGGTATCGTTGAAATAAGAGTTTCTCTGAAATTAATTTTTTTCATATTTTATTACTGTAGACCAAAAAACAATAATAAACCCAAATTTTGAGAACCCTGGGATAACCTGCTTAAGAGATATTCTCAACCTTATATTCTTTAACATTGACTGAAGCAAGCAAGGGTATCGTTGAAATAAGAGTTTCTTTGAACTTAATTTGTTTCATATTTTATGACTGTAGACCAAAAGAACAATAATAAACCCAAATTTTGAGAACCCTGGGATAACCTGCTTAAGAGATATTCTCAACCTTATATTCTTTAACATTGACTGAAGCAAGCAAGGGTATCGTTGAAATAAGAGTTTCTCTGAAATTAATTTTTTTCATATTTTATTACTGTAGACCAAAAAACAATAATAAACCCAAATTTTGAGAACCCTGGGATAACCTGCTTAAGAGATATTCTCAACCTTATATTCTTTAACATTGACTGAAGCAAGCAAGGGTATCGTTGAAATAAGAGTTTCTCTGAAATTAATTTTTCTCATATTTTATTACTGTTGACCCAAAAACAATAATAAACCCAAATTTTGAGAACCCTGGGATAACCTGCTTAAGAAATATTCTCAACCTTATATTCTTTAACATTGACTGAAGCAAGCAAGGGTATCGTTGAAATAAGAGTTTCTCTGAAATTAATTTTTTTCATATTTTATTACTGTAGACCAAAAAACAATAATAAACCCAAATTTTGAGAACCCTGGGATAACCTGCTTAAGAGATATTCTCAACCTTATATTCTTTAACATTGACTGAAGCAAGCAAGGGTATCGTTGAAATAAGAGTTTCTCTGAAATTAATTTTTTTCATATTTTATTACTGTAGACCAAAAAACAATAATAAATCCAAATTTTGAGAGCCCTGGGATAACCTGCTTAAGAGATATTCTCAACCTTATATTCTTTAACATTGACTGAAGCAAGCAAGGGTATCGTTGAAATAAGAGTTTCTTTGAAATTAATTTTTTTCATATTTTATTACTGTAGACCAAAAAACAATAATAAACCCAAATTTTGAGAACCCTGGGATAACCTGCTTAAGAGATATTCTCAACCTTATATTCTTTTACATTGACTGAAGCAAGCAAGGGTATCGTTGAAATAAGAGTTTCTTTGAAATTAATTTTTTTCATATTTTATTACTGTAGACCAAAAAACAATAATAAACCCAAATTTTGAGAACCCTGGGATAACCTGCTTAAGAGATATTCTCAACCTTATATTCTTTAACATTGACTGAAGCAAGCAAGGGTATCGTTGAAATAAGAGTTTCTCTGAAATTAATTTTTTTCATATTTTATTACTGTAGACCAAAAAACAATAATAAACCCAAATTTTGAGAACCCTGGGATAACCTGCTTAAGAGATATTCTCAACCTTATATTCTTTAACATTGACTGAAGCAAGCAAGGGTATCGTTGAAATAAGAGTTTCTTTGAAATTAAATTTTTTCATATCTTATTACTGTAGACCAAAAAACAATAATAAACCCAAATTTTGAGAACCCTGGGATAACCTGCTTAAGAGATATTCTCAACCTTATATTCTTTAACATTGACTGAAGCAAGCAAGGGTATCGTTGGAATAAGAGTTTCTCTGAAATTAATTTTTTTCATATTTTATTACTGTAGACCAAAAAACAATAATAAACCCAAATTTAGAGAACCCTGGGATAACCTGCTTAAGAGATATTCTCAACCTTATATTCTTTAACATTGACTGAAGCAAGCAAGGGTATCGTTGAAATAAGAGTTTCTCTGAAATTAATTTTTTTCATATTTTATTACTGTAGACCAAAAAACAATAATAAACCCAAATTTTGAGAACCCTGGGATAACCTGCTTAAGAGATATTCTCAACCTTATATTCTTTAACATTGACTGAAGCAAGCAAGGGTATCGTTGAAATAAGAGTTTCTCTGAAATTAATTTTTTTCATATTTTATTACTGTAGACCAAAAAACAATAATAAATCCAAATTTTGAGAGCCCTGGGATAACCTGCTTAAGAGATATTCTCAACCTTATATTCTTTAACATTGACTGAAGCAAGCAAGGGTATCGTTGAAATAAGAGTTTCTTTGAAATTAATTTTTTTCATATTTTATTACTGTAGACCAAAAAACAATAATAAACCCAAATTTTGAGAACCCTGGGATAACCTGCTTAAGAGATATTCTCAACCTTATATTCTTTTACATTGACTGAAGCAAGCAAGGGTATCGTTGAAATAAGAGTTTCTTTGAAATTAATTTTTTTCATATTTTATTACTGTAGACCAAAAAACAATAATAAACCCAAATTTTGAGAACCCTGGGATAACCTGCTTAAGAGATATTCTCAACCTTATATTCTTTAACATTGACTGAAGCAAGCAAGGGTATCGTTGAAATAAGAGTTTCTCTGAAATTAATTTTTTTTATATTTTATTACTGTAGACCAAAAAACAATAATAAACCCAAATTTTGAGAACCCTGGGATAACCTGCTTAAGAGATATTCTCAACCTTATATTCTTTAACATTGACTGAAGCAAGCAAGGGTATCGTTGAAATAAGAGTTTCTTTGAAATTAAATTTTTTCATATCTTATTACTGTAGACCAAAAAACAATAATAAACCCAAATTTTGAGAACCCTGGGATAACCTGCTTAAGAGATATTCTCAACCTTATATTCTTTAACATTGACTGAAGCAAGCAAGGGTATCGTTGAAATAAGAGTTTCTTTGAAATTAATTTTTTTCATATTTTATTACTGTAGACCAAAAAACAATAATAAACCCAAATTTTGAGAACCCTGGGATAACCTGCTTAAGAGATATTCTCAACCTTATATTCTTTAACATTGACTGAAGCAAGCAAGGGTATCGTTGAAATAAGAGTTTCTCTGAAATTAATTATTTTCATATTTTATTACTGTAGACCAAAAAACAATAATAAACCCAAATTTTGAGAACCCTGGGATAACCTGCTTAAGAGATATTCTCAACCTTATATTCTTTAACATTGACTGAAGCAAGCAAGGGTATCGTTGAAATAAGAGTTTCTCTGAAATTAATTTTTTTCATATTTTATTACTGTAGACCAAAAAACAATAATAAACCCAAATTTTGAGAACCCTGGGATAACCTGCTTAAGAGATATTCTCAACCTTATATTCTTTAACATTGACTGAAGCAAGCAAGGTTATCGTTGAAATAAGAGTTTCTTTGAAATTAAATTTTTTCATATCTTATTACTGTAGACCAAAAAACAATAATAAACCCAAATTTTGAGAACCCTGGGATAACCTGCTTAAGAGATATTCTCAACCTTATATTCTTTAACATTGACTGAAGCAAGCAAGGGTATCGTTGAAATAAGAGTTTCTCTGAAATTAATTATTTTCATATTTTATTACTGTAGACCAAAAAACAATAATAAACCCAAATTTTGAGAACCCTGGGATAACCTGCTTAAGAGATATTCTCAACCTTATATTCTTTAACATTGACTGAAGCAAGCAAGGGTATCGTTGAAATAAGAGTTTCTCTGAAATTAATTTTTTTCATATTTTATTACTGTAGACCAAAAAACAATAATAAACCCAAATTTTGAGAACCCTGGGATAACCTGCTTAAGAGATATTCTCAACCTTATATTCTTTAACATTGACTGAAGCAAGCAAGGGTATCGTTGAAATAAGAGTTTCTTTGAAATTAATTTTTTTCATATTTTATTACTGTAGACCAAAAAACAATAATAAACCCAAATTTTGAGAATCCTGGGATAACCTGCTTAAGAGATATTCTCAACCTTATATTCTTTAACATTGACTGAAGCAAGCAAGGGTATCGTTGAAATAAGAGTTTCTTTTAAATTAATTTTTTTCATATTTTATTACTGTAGACCAAAAAACAATAATAAACCCAAATTTTGAGAACCCTGGGATAACCTGCTTAAGAGATATTCTCAACCTTATATTCTTTTACATTGACTGAAGCAAGCAAGGGTATCGTTGAAATAAGAGTTTCTTTGAAATTAATTTTTTTCATATTTTATTACTGTAGACCAAAAAACAATAATAAACCCAAATTTTGAGAACCCTGGGATAACCTGCTTAAGAGATATTCTCAACCTTATATTCTTTAACATTGACTGAAGCAAGCAAGGGTATCGTTGAAATAAAAGTTTCTCTGAACTTAATTTTTTTCATATTTTATTACTGTAGACCAAAAAACAATAATAAACCCAAATTTTGAGAACCCTGGGATAACCTGCTTAAGAGATATTCTCAACCTTATATTCTTTAACATTGACTGAAGCAAGCAAGGGTATCGTTGAAATAAGAGTTTCTTTGAAATTAATTTTTTTCATATTTTATTACTGTAGACCAAAAAACAATAATAAACCCAAATTTTGAGAACCCTGGGATAACCTGCTTAAGAGATATTCTCAACCTTATATTCTTTAACATTGACTGAAGCAAGCAAGGGTATCGTTGAAATAAGAGTTTCTCTGAAATTAATTATTTTCATATTTTATTACTGTAGACCAAAAAACAATAATAAACCCAAATTTTGAGAACCCTGGGATAACCTGCTTAAGAGATATTCTCAACCTTATATTCTTTAACATTGACTGAAGCAAGCAAGGGTATCGTTGAAATAAGAGTTTCTTTGAAATTAATTTTTTTCATATTTTATTACTGTAGACCAAAAAACAATAATAAACCCAAATTTTGAGAACCCTGGGATAACCTGCTTAAGAGATATTCTCAACCTTATATTCTTTAACATTGACTGAAGCAAGCAAGGGTATCGTTGAAATAAGAGTTTCTCTGAAATTAATTTTTTTCATATTTTATTACTGTAGACCAAAAAACAATAATAAACCCAAATTTTGAGAACCCTGGGATAACCTGCTTAAGAGATATTCTCAACCTTATATTCTTTAACATTGACTGAAGCAAGCAAGGGTATCGTTGGAATAAGAGTTTCTTTGAAATGAATTTTTTTCATATTTTATTACTGTAGACCAAAAAACAATAATAAACCCAAATTTTGAGAACCCTGGGATAACCTGCTTAAGAGATATTCTCAACCTTATATTCTTTAACATTGACTGAAGCAAGCAAGGGTATCGTTGAAATAAGAGTTTCTCTGAAATTAATTTTTTTCATATTTTATTACTGTAGACCAAAAAACAATAATAAACCCAAATTTTGAGAACCCTGGGATAACCTGCTTAAGAGATATTCTCAACCTTATATTCTTTAACATTGACTGAAGCAAACAAGGGTATCGTTGAAATAAGAGTTTCTTTGAACTTAATTTGTTTCATATTTTATTACTGTAGACCAAAAGAACAATAATAAACCCAAATTTTGAGAACCCTGGGATAACCTGCTTAAGAGATATTCTCAACCTTATATTCTTTAACATTGACTGAAGCAAGCAAGGGTATCGTTGAAATAAGAGTTTCTTTGAAATTAATTTTTTTCATATTTTATTACTGTAGACCAAAAAACAATAATAAACCCAAATTTTGAGAACCCTGGGATAACCTGCTTAAGAGATATTCTCAACCTTATATTCTTTAACATTGACTGAAGCAAGCAAGGGTATCGTTGAAATAAGAGTTTCTCTGAAATTAATTTTTCTCATATTTTATTACTGTTGACCCAAAAACAATAATAAACCCAAATTTTGAGAACCCTGGGATAACCTGCTTAAGAGATATTCTCAACCTTATATTCTTTAACATTGACTGAAGCAAGCAAGGGTATCGTTGAAATAAGAGTTTCTCTGAAATTAATTTTTTTCATATTTTATTACTGTAGACCAAAAAACAATAATAAACCCAAATTTTGAGAACCCTGGGATAACCTGCTTAAGAGATATTCTCAACCTTATATTCTTTAACATTGACTGAAGCAAGCAAGGGTATCGTTGAAATAAGAGTTTCTCTGAAATTAATTTTTTTCATATTTTATTACTGTAGACCAAAAAACAATAATAAACCCAAATTTTGAGAACCCTGGGATAACCTGCTTAAGAGATATTCTCAACCTTATATTCTTTAACATTGACTGAAGCAAGCAAGGGTATCGTTGAAATAAGAGTTTCTCTGAAATTAATTTTTTTCATATTTTATTACTGTAGACCAAAAAACAATAATAAACCCAAATTTTGAGAGCCCTGGGATAACCTGCTTAAGAGATATTCTCAACCTTATATTCTTTAACATTGACTGAAGCAAGCAAGGGTATCGTTGAAATAAGAGTTTCTCTGAAATTAATTTTTTTCATATTTTATTACTGTAGACCAAAAAACAATAATAAACCCAAATTTTGAGAACCCTGGGATAACCTGCTTAAGAGATATTCTCAACCTTATATTCTTTTACATTGACTGAAGCAAGCAAGGGTATCGTTGAAATAAGACTTTCTTTGAAATTAATTTTTTTCATATTTTATTACTGTAGACCAAAAAACAATAATAAACCCAAATTTTGAGAACCCTGGGATAACCTGCTTAAGAGATATTCTCAACCTTATATTCTTTAACATTGACTGAAGCAAGCAAGGGTATCGTTGAAATAAGAGTTTCTCTGAAATTAATTTTTTTCATATTTTATTACTGTAGACCAAAAAACAATAATAAACCCAAATTTTGAGAACCCTGGGATAACCTGCTTAAGAGATATTCTCAACCTTATATTCTTTAACATTGACTGAAGCAAGCAAGGGTATCGTTGAAATAAGAGTTTCTTTGAAATTAAATTTTTTCAAATCTTATTACTGTAGACCAAAAAACAATAATAAACCCAAATTTTGAGAACCCTGGGATAACCTGCTTGAGAGATATTCTCAACCTTATATTCTTTAACATTGACTGAAGCAAGCAAGGGTATCGTTGAAATAAGAGTTTCTCTGAAATTAATTTTTTTCATATTTTATTACTGTAGACCAAAAAACAATAATAAACCCAAATTTTGAGAACCCTGGGATAACCTGCTTAAGAGATATTCTCAACCTTATATTCTTTAACATTGACTGAAGCAAGCAAGGGTATCGTTGAAATAAGAGTTTCTCTGAAATTAATTTTTTTCATATTTTATTACTGTAGACCAAAAAACAATAATAAACCCAAATTTTGAGAACCCTGGGATAACCTGCTTAAGAGATATTCTCAACCTTATATTCTTTAACATTGACTGAAGCAAGCAAGGGTATCGTTGAAATAAGAGTTTCTCTGAAATTAATTTTTTTCATATTTTATTACTGTAGACCAAAAAACAATAATAAACCCAAATGTTGAGAACCCTGGGATAACCTGCTTAAGAGATATTCTCAACCTTATATTCTTTAACATTGACTGAAGCAAGCAAGGGTATCGTTGAAATAAGAGTTTCTCTGAAATTAATTTTTTTCATATTTTATTACTGTAGACCAAAAAACAATAATAAACCCAAATTTTGAGAACCCTGGGATAACCTGCTTAAGAGATATTCTCTACCTTATATTCTTTAACATTGACTGAAGCAAGCAAGGGTATCGTTGAAATAAGAGTTTCTCTGAAATTAATTTTTTTCATATTTTATTACTGTAGACCAAAAAACAATAATAAACCCAAATTTTGAGAACCCTGGGATAACCTGCTTAAGAGATATTCTCAACCTTATATTCTTTAACATTGACTGAAGCAAGCAAGGGTATCGTTGAAATAAGAGTTTCTCTGAAATTAATTCTTTTCATATTTTATTACTGTTGACCAAAAAACAATAATAAACCCAAATTTTGAGAACCCTGGGATAACCTGCTCAAGAGATATTCTCAACCTTATATTCTTTAACATTGACTGAAGCAAGCAAGGGTATCGTTGAAATAAGAGTTTCTTTGAAATTAATTTTTTTCATATTTTATTACTGTAGACCAAAAAACAATAATAAACTCAAATTTTGAGAACCCTGGGATAACCTGCTTAAGAGATATTCTCAACCTTATATTCTTTAACATTGACTGAAGCAAGCAAGGGTATCGTTGAAATAAGAGTTTCTTTGAAATTAAATTTTTTCATATTTTATTACTGTAGACCAAAAAACAATAATAAACCCAAATTTTGAGAACCCTGGGATAACCTGCTTAGGAGATATTCTCAACCTTATATTCTTTAACATTGACTGAAGCAAGCAAGGGTATCGTTGAAATAAAAGTTTCTTTGAAATTAATTTTTTTCATATTTTATTACTGTAGACCAAAAAACAATAATAAACCCAAATTTTGAGAACCCTGGGATAAGCTGCTTAAGAGATATTCTCAACCTTATATTCTTTAACATTGACTGAAGCAAGCAAGGGTATCGTTGAAATAAGAGTTTCTCTGAAATTAATTTTTTTCATATTTTATTACTGTAGACCAAAAAACAATAATAAACCCAAATTTTGAGAGCCCTGGGATAACCTGCTTAAGAGATATTCTCAACCTTATATTCTTTAACATTGACTGAAGCAAGCAAGGGTATCGTTGAAATAAGAGTTTCTTTGAAATTAATTTTTTTCATATTTTATTACTGTAGACCAAAAAACAATAATAAACCCAAATTTTGAGAACCCTGGGATAACCTGCTTAAGAGATATTCTCAACCTTATATTCTTTAACATTGACTGAAGCAAGCAAGGGTATCGTTGAAATAAGAGTTTCTTTGAAATTAATTTTTTTCATATTTTATTACTGTAGACCAAAAAACAATAATAAACCCAAATTTTGAGAACCCTGGGATAACCTGCTTAAGAGATATTCTCAACCTTATATTCTTTAACATTGACTGAAGCAAGCAAGGGTATCGTTGAAATAAGAGTTTCTCTGAAATTAATTATTTTCATATTTTATTACTGTAGACCAAAAAACAATAATAAACCCAAATTTTGAGAACCCTGGGATAACCTGCTTAAGAGATATTCTCAACCTTATATTCTTTAACATTGACTGAAGCAAGCAAGGGTATCGTTGAAATAAGAGTTTCTTTGAAATTAATTTTTTTCATATTTTATTACTGTAGACCAAAAAACAATAATAAACCCAAATTTTGAGAACCCTGGGATAACCTGCTTAAGAGATATTCTCAAACTTATATTCTTTAACATTGACTGAAGCAAGCAAGGGTATCGTTGAAATAAGAGTTTCTCTGAAATTAATTTTTTTCATATTTTATTACTGTAGACCAAAAAACAATAATAAACCCAAATTTTGAGAACCCTGGGATAACCTGCTTAAGAGATATTCTCAACCTTATATTCTTTAACATTGACTGAAGCAAGCAAGGGTATCGTTGAAATAAGAGTTTCTCTGAAATTAATTATTTTCATATTTTATTACTGTAGACCAAAAAACAATAATAAACCCAAATTTTGAGAACCCTGGGATAACCTGCTTAAGAGATATTCTCAACCTTATATTCTTTAACATTGACTGAAGCAAGCAAGGGTATCGTTGAAATAAGAGTTTCTTTGAAATTAATTTTTTTCATATTTTATTACTGTAGACCAAAAAACAATAATAAACCCAAATTTTGAGAACCCTGGGATAACCTGCTTAAGAGATATTCTCAACCTTATATTCTTTAACATTGACTGAAGCAAGCAAGGGTATCGTTGAAATAAGAGTTTCTTTGAAATTAAATTTTTTCATATTTTATTACTGTAGACCAAAAAACAATAATAAACCCAAATTTTGAGAACCCTGGGATAACCTGCTTAAGAGATATTCTCAACCTTATATTCTTTAACATTGACTGAAGCAAGCAAGGGTATCGTTGAAATAAGAGTTTCTTTGAAATGAATTTTTTTCAAATTTAATTACTGTAGACCAAAAAACAATAATAAACCCAAATTTTGAGAACCCTGGGATAACCTGCTTAAGAGATATTCTCAACCTTATATTCTTTAACATTGACTGAAGCAAGCAAGGGTATCGTTGAAATAAGAGTTTCTTTGAAATTAATTTTTTTCATATTTTATTACTGTAGACCAAAAAACAATAATAAACCCAAATTTTGAGAACCCTGGGATAACCTGCTTAAGAGATATTCTCAACCTTATATTCTTTAACATTGACTGAAGCAAGCAAGGGTATCGTTGAAATAAGAGTTTCTCTGAAATTAATTTTTTTCATATTTTATTACTGTAGACCAAAAAACAATAATAAACCCAAATTTTGAGAACCCTGGGATAACCTGCTTAAGAGATATTCTCAACCTTATATTCTTTAACATTGACTGAAGCAAGCAAGGGTATCGTTGAAATAAGAGTTTCTTTGAAATTAAATTCTTTCATATTTTATTACTGTAGACCAAAAAACAATAATAAACCCAAATTTTGAGAACCCTGGGATAACCTGCTTAAGAGATATTCTCAACCTTATATTCTTTAACATTGACTGAAGCAAGCAAGGGTATCGTTGAAATAAGAGTTTCTTTGAAATTAATTTTTTTCATATTTTATTACTGTAGACCAAAAAACAATAATAAACCCAAATTTTGAGAACCCTGGGATAACCTGCTTAAGAGATATTCTCAACCTTATATTCTTTAACATTGACTGAAGCAAGCAAGGGTATCGTTGAAATAAGAGTTTCTCTGAAATTAATTTTTTTCATATTTTATTACTGTGGGCCAAAAAACAATAATAAACCCAAATTTTGAGAACCCTGGGATAACCTGCTTAAGAGATATTCTCAACCTTATATTCTTTAACATTGACTGAAGCAAGCAAGGGTATCGTTGAAATAAGAGTTTCTCTGAAATTAATTTTTTTCATATTTTATTACTGTAGACCAAAAAATAATAATAAACCCAAATTTTGAGAACCCTGGGATGACCTGCTTAAGAGATATTCTCAACCTTATATTCTTTAACATTGACTGAAGCAAGCAAGGGTATCGTTGAAATAAGAGTTTCTCTGAAATTAATTTTTTTCATATTTTATTACTGTAGACCAAAAAACAATAATAAACCCAAATTTTGAGAACCCTGGGATAACCTGCTTAAGAGATATTCTCTACCTTATATTCTTTAACATTGACTGAAGCAAGCAAGGGTATCGTTGAAATAAGAGTTTCTCTGAAATTAATTTTTTTCATATTTTATTACTGTAGACCAAAAAACAATAATAAACCCAAATTTTGAGAACCCTGGGATAACCTGCTTAAGAGATATTCTCAACCTTATATTCTTTAACATTGACTGAAGCAAGCAAGGGTATCGTTGAAATAAGAGTTTCTCTGAAATTAATTCTTTTCATATTTTATTACTGTTGACCAAAAAACAATAATAAACCCAAATTTTGAGAACCCTGGGATAACCTGCTCAAGAGATATTCTCAACCTTATATTCTTTAACATTGACTGAAGCAAGCAAGGGTATCGTTGAAATAAGAGTTTCTTTGAAATTAATTTTTTTCATATTTTATTACTGTAGACCAAAAAACAATAATAAACTCAAATTTTGAGAACCCTGGGATAACCTGCTTAAGAGATATTCTCAACCTTATATTCTTTAACATTGACTGAAGCAAGCAAGGGTATCGTTGAAATAAGAGTTTCTTTGAAATTAAATTTTTTCATATTTTATTACTGTAGACCAAAAAACAATAATAAACCCAAATTTTGAGAACCCTGGGATAACCTGCTTAGGAGATATTCTCAACCTTATATTCTTTAACATTGACTGAAGCAAGCAAGGGTATCGTTGAAATAAAAGTTTCTTTGAAATTAATTTTTTTCATATTTTATTACTGTAGACCAAAAAACAATAATAAACCCAAATTTTGAGAACCCTGGGATAAGCTGCTTAAGAGATATTCTCAACCTTATATTCTTTAACATTGACTGAAGCAAGCAAGGGTATCGTTGAAATAAGAGTTTCTCTGAAATTAATTTTTTTCATATTTTATTACTGTAGACCAAAAAACAATAATAAACCCAAATTTTGAGAGCCCTGGGATAACCTGCTTAAGAGATATTCTCAACCTTATATTCTTTAACATTGACTGAAGCAAGCAAGGGTATCGTTGAAATAAGAGTTTCTTTGAAATTAATTTTTTTCATATTTTATTACTGTAGACCAAAAAACAATAATAAACCCAAATTTTGAGAACCCTGGGATAACCTGCTTAAGAGATATTCTCAACCTTATATTCTTTAACATTGACTGAAGCAAGCAAGGGTATCGTTGAAATAAGAGTTTCTTTGAAATTAATTTTTTTCATATTTTATTACTGTAGACCAAAAAACAATAATAAACCCAAATTTTGAGAACCCTGGGATAACCTGCTTAAGAGATATTCTCAACCTTATATTCTTTAACATTGACTGAAGCAAGCAAGGGTATCGTTGAAATAAGAGTTTCTCTGAAATTAATTATTTTCATATTTTATTACTGTAGACCAAAAAACAATAATAAACCCAAATTTTGAGAACCCTGGGATAACCTGCTTAAGAGATATTCTCAACCTTATATTCTTTAACATTGACTGAAGCAAGCAAGGGTATCGTTGAAATAAGAGTTTCTTTGAAATTAATTTTTTTCATATTTTATTACTGTAGACCAAAAAACAATAATAAACCCAAATTTTGAGAACCCTGGGATAACCTGCTTAAGAGATATTCTCAAACTTATATTCTTTAACATTGACTGAAGCAAGCAAGGGTATCGTTGAAATAAGAGTTTCTCTGAAATTAATTTTTTTCATATTTTATTACTGTAGACCAAAAAACAATAATAAACCCAAATTTTGAGAACGCTGGGATAACCTGCTTAAGAGATATTCTCAACCTTATATTCTTTAACATTGACTGAAGCAAGCAAGGGTATCGTTGAAATAAGAGTTTCTCTGAAATTAATTATTTTCATATTTTATTACTGTAGACCAAAAAACAATAATAAACCCAAATTTTGAGAACCCTGGGATAACCTGCTTAAGAGATATTCTCAACCTTATATTCTTTAACATTGACTGAAGCAAGCAAGGGTATCGTTGAAATAAGAGTTTCTTTGAAATTAATTTTTTTCATATTTTATTACTGTAGACCAAAAAACAATAATAAACCCAAATTTTGAGAACCCTGGGATAACCTGCTTAAGAGATATTCTCAACCTTATATTCTTTAACATTGACTGAAGCAAGCAAGGGTATCGTTGAAATAAGAGTTTCTTTGAAATTAAATTTTTTCATATTTTATTACTGTAGACCAAAAAACAATAATAAACCCAAATTTTGAGAACCCTGGGATAACCTGCTTAAGAGATATTCTCAACCTTATATTCTTTAACATTGACTGAAGCAAGCAAGGGTATCGTTGAAATAAGAGTTTCTTTGAAATGAATTTTTTTCAAATTTAATTACTGTAGACCAAAAAACAATAATAAACCCAAATTTTGAGAACCCTGGGATAACCTGCTTAAGAGATATTCTCAACCTTATATTCTTTAACATTGACTGAAGCAAGCAAGGGTATCGTTGAAATAAGAGTTTCTTTGAAATTAATTTTTTTCATATTTTATTACTGTAGACCAAAAAACAATAATAAACCCAAATTTTGAGAACCCTGGGATAACCTGCTTAAGAGATATTCTCAACCTTATATTCTTTAACATTGACTGAAGCAAGCAAGGGTATCGTTGAAATAAGAGTTTCTCTGAAATTAATTTTTTTCATATTTTATTACTGTAGACCAAAAAACAATAATAAACCCAAATTTTGAGAACCCTGGGATAACCTGCTTAAGAGATATTCTCAACCTTATATTCTTTAACATTGACTGAAGCAAGCAAGGGTATCGTTGAAATAAGAGTTTCTTTGAAATTAAATTCTTTCATATTTTATTACTGTAGACCAAAAAACAATAATAAACCCAAATTTTGAGAACCCTGGGATAACCTGCTTAAGAGATATTCTCAACCTTATATTCTTTAACATTGACTGAAGCAAGCAAGGGTATCGTTGAAATAAGAGTTTCTTTGAAATTAATTTTTTTCATATTTTATTACTGTAGACCAAAAAACAATAATAAACCCAAATTTTGAGAACCCTGGGATAACCTGCTTAAGAGATATTCTCAACCTTATATTCTTTAACATTGACTGAAGCAAGCAAGGGTATCGTTGAAATAAGAGTTTCTCTGAAATTAATTTTTTTCATATTTTATTACTGTGGGCCAAAAAACAATAATAAACCCAAATTTTGAGAACCCTGGGATAACCTGCTTAAGAGATATTCTCAACCTTATATTCTTTAACATTGACTGAAGCAAGCAAGGGTATCGTTGAAATAAGAGTTTCTCTGAAATTAATTTTTTTCATATTTTATTACTGTAGACCAAAAAATAATAATAAACCCAAATTTTGAGAACCCTGGGATGACCTGCTTAAGAGATATTCTCAACCTTATATTCTTTAACATTGACTGAAGCAAGCAAGGGTATCGTTGAAATAAGAGTTTCTCTGAAATTAATTTTTTTCATATTTTATTACTGTAGACCAAAAAACAATAATAAACCCAAATTTTGAGAACCCTGGGATAACCTGCTTAAGAGATATTCTCAACCTTATATTCTTTAACATTGACTGAAGCAAGCAAGGGTATCGTTAAAATAAGAGTTTCTTTGAAATTAATTTTTTTCATATTTTATTACTGTAGACCAAAAAACAATAATAAACCCAAATTTTGAGAGCCCTGGGATAACCTGCTTAAGAGATATTCTCAACCTTATATTCTTTAACATTGACTGAAGCAAGCAAGGGTATCGTTGAAATAAGAGTTTCTCTGAAATTAATTATTTGCATATTTTATTACTGTAGACCAAAAAACAATAATAAACCCAAATTTTGAGAACCCTGGGATAACCTGCTTAAGAGATATTCTCAACCTTATATTCGTTAACATTGACTGAAGCAAGCAAGGGTATCGTTGAAATAAGAGTTTCTTTGAAATTAATTTTTTTCATATTTTATTACTGTAGACCAAAAAACAATAATAAACCCAAATTTTGAGAACCCTGGGATAACCTGCTTAAGAGATATTCTCAACCTTATATTCTTTAACATTGACTGAAGCAAGCAAGGGTATCGTTGAAATAAGAGTTTCTTTGAAATTAATTTTTTTCATATTTTATTACTGTAGACCAAAAAACAATAATAAACCCAAATTTTGAGAACCCTGGGATAACCTGCTTAAGAGATATTCTCAACCTTATATTCTTTTACATTGACTGAAGCAAGCAAGGGTATCGTTGAAATAAGAGTTTCTTTGAAATTAATTTTTTTCATATTTTATTACTGTAGACCAAAAAACAATAATAAACCCAAATTTTGAGAACCCTGGGATAACCTGCTTAAGAGATATTCTCAACCTTATATTCTTTAACATTGACTGAAGCAAGCAAGGGTATCGTTGAAATAAAAGTTTCTCTGAACTTAATTTTTTTCATATTTTATTACTGTAGACCAAAAAACAATAATAAACCCAAATTTTGAGAACCCTGGGATAACCTGCTTAAGAGATATTCTCAACCTTATATTCTTTAACATTGACTGAAGCAAGCAAGGGTATCGTTGAAATAAGAGTTTCTTTGAAATGAATTTTTTTCATATTTTATTACTGTAGACCAAAAAACAATAATAAACCCAAATTTTGAGAACCCTGGGATAACCTGCTTAAGAGATATTCTCAACCTTATATTCTTTAACATTGACTGAAGCAAGCAAGGGTATCGTTGAAATAAGAGTTTCTCTGAAATTAATTATTTTCATATTTTATTACTGTAGACCAAAAAACAATAATAAACCCAAATTTTGAGAACCCTGGGATAACCTGCTTAAGAGATATTCTCAACCTTATATTCTTTAACATTGACTGAAGCAAGCAAGGGTATCGTTGAAATAAGAGTTTCTCTGAAATTAATTTTTTTCATATTTTATTACTGTAGACCAAAAAACAATAATAAACCCAAATTTTGAGAACCCTGGGATAACCTGCTTAAGAGATATTCTCAACCTTATATTCTTTAACATTGACTGAAGCAAGCAAGGGTATCGTTGAAATAAGAGTTTCTTTGAAATTAATTTTTTTCATATTTTATTACTGTAGACCAAAAAACAATAATAAACCCAAATTTTGAGAACCCTGGGATAACCTGCTTAAGAGATATTCTCAACCTTATATTCTTTAACATTGACTGAAGCAAGCAAGGGTATCGTTGAAATAAGAGTTTCTCTGAAATTAATTTTTTTCATATTTTATTACTGTAGACCAAAAAACAATAATAAACCCAAATTTTGAGAACCCTGGGATAACCTGCTTAAGAGATATTCTCAACCTTATATTCTTTAACATTGACTGAAGCAAGCAAGGGTATCGTTGGAATAAGAGTTTCTTTGAAATTAAATTTTTTCATATTTTATTACTGTAGACCAAAAAACAATAATAAACCCAAATTTTGAGAACCCTGGGATAACCTGCTTAAGAGATATTCTCAACCTTATATTCTTTAACATTGACTGAAGCAAGCAAGGGTATCGTTGAAATAAGAGTTTCTTTCAAATTAATTTTTTTCATATTTTATTACTGTAGACCAAAAAACAATAATAAACCTAAATTTTGAGAACCCTGGGATAACCTGCTTAAGAGATATTCTCAACCTTATATTCTTTAACATTGACTGAAGCAAGCAAGGGTATCGTTGAAATAAGAGTTTCTCTGAAATTAATTTTTTTCATATTTTTTTACTGTAGACCAACAAACAATAATAAACCCAAATTTTGAGAACCCTGGGATAACCTGCTTAAGAGATATTCTCAACCTTATATTCTTTAACATTGACTGAAGCAAGCAAGGGTATCGTTGAAATAAGAGTTTCTTTGAACTTAATTTGTTTCATATTTTATTACTGTAGACCAAAAGAACAATAATAAACCCAAATTTTGAGAACCCTGGGATAACCTGCTTAAGAGATATTCTCAACCTTATATTCTTTAACATTGACTGAAGCAAGCAAGGGTATCGTTGAAATAAGAGTTTCTTTGAAATTAATTTTTTTCATATTTTATTACTGTAGACCAAAAAACAATAATAAACCCAAATTTTGAGAACCCTGGGATAACCTGCTTAAGAGATATTCTCAACCTTATATTCTTTAACATTGACTGAAGCAAGCAAGGGTATCGTTGAAATAAGAGTTTCTCTGAAATTAATTTTTTTCATATTTTATTACTGTAGACCAAAAAACAATAATAAACCCAAATTTTGAGAACCCTGGGATAACCTGCTTAAGAGATATTCTCAACCTTATATTCTTTAACATTGACTGAAGCAAGCAAGGGTATCGTTGAAATAAGAGTTTCTTTGAACTTAATTTGTTTCATATTTTATGACTGTAGACCAAAAGAACAATAATAAACCCAAATTTTGAGAACCCTGGGATAACCTGCTTAAGAGATATTCTCAACCTTATATTCTTTAACATTGACTGAAGCAAGCAAGGGTATCGTTGAAATAAGAGTTTCTTTGAAATTAATTTTTTTCATATTTTATTACTGTAGACCAAAAAACAATAATAAACCCAAATTTTGAGAACCCTGGGATAACCTGCTTAAGAGATATTCTCAACCTTATATTCTTTAACATTGACTGAAGCAAGCAAGGGTATCGTTGAAATAAGAGTTTCTCTGAAATTAATTTTTCTCATATTTTATTACTGTAGACCCAAAAACAATAATAAACCCAAATTTTGAGAACCCTGGGATAACCTGCTTAAGAGATATTCTCAACCTTATATTCTTTAACATTGACTGGAGCAAGCAAGGGTATCGTTGAAATAAGAGTTTCTCTGAAATTAATTTTTTTCATATTTTATTACTGTAGACCAAAAAACAATAATAAACCCAAATTTTGAGAACCCTGGGATAACCTGCTTAAGAGATATTCTCAACTTTATATTCTTTAACATTGACTGAAGCAAGCAAGGGTATCGTTGAAATAAGAGTTTCTCTGAAATTAATTATTTTCATATTTTATTACTGTAGACCAAAAAACAATAATAAACCCAAATTTTGAGAACCCTGGGATAACCTGCTTAAGAGATATTCTCAACCTTATATTCTTTAACATTGACTGAAGCAAGCAAGGGTATCGTTGAAATAAGAGTTTCTCTGAAATTAATTTTTTTCATATTTTATTACTGTAGACCAAAAAACAATAATAAACCCAAATTTTGAGAACCCTGGGATAACCTGCTTAAGAGATATTCTCAACCTTATATTCTTTAACATTGACTGAAGCAAGCAAGGGTATCGTTGAAATAAGAGTTTCTCTGAAATTAATTATTTTCATATTTTATTACTGTAGACCAAAAAACAATAATAAACCCAAATTTTGAGAACCCTGGGATAACCTGCTTAAGAGATATTCTCAACCTTATATTCTTTAACATTGACTGGAGCAAGCAAGGGTATCGTTGAAATAAGAGTTTCTCTGAAATTAATTTTTTTCATATTTTATTACTGTAGACCAAAAAACAATAATAAACCCAAATTTTGAGAACCCTGGGATAACCTGCTTAAGAGATATTCTCAACCTTATATTCTTTAACATTGACTGAAGCAAGCAAGGGTATCGTTGAAATAAGAGTTTCTCTGAAATTAATTATTTTCATATTTTATTACTGTAGACCAAAAAACAATAATAAACCCAAATTTTGAGAACCCTGGGATAACCTGCTTAAGAGATATTCTCAACCTTATATTCTTTAACATTGACTGAAGCAAGCAAGGGTATCGTTGAAATAAGAGTTTCTCTGAAATTAATTATTTTCATATTTTATTACTGTAGACCAAAAAACAATAATAAACCCAAATTTTGAGAACCCTGGGATAACCTGCTTAAGAGATATTCTCAACCTTATATTCTTTAACATTGACTGAAGCAAGCAAGGGTATCGTTGAAATAAGAGTTTCTTTGAAATTAATTTTTTTCATATTTTATTACTGTAGACCAAAAAACAATAATAAACCCAAATTTTGAGAACCCTGGGATAACCTGCTTAAGAGATATTCTCAACCTTATATTCTTTAACATTGACTGAAGCAAGCAAGGGTATCGTTGAAATAAGAGTTTCTTTGAAATTAAATTTTTTCATATTTTATTACTGTAGACCAAAAAACAATAATAAACCCAAATTTTGAGAACCCTGGGATAACCTGCTTAAGAGATATTCTCAACCTTATATTCTTTAACATTGACTGAAGCAAGCAAGGGTATCGTTGAAATAAGAGTTTCTCTGAAATTAATTTTTTCATATTTTATTACTGTAGACCAAAAAACAATAATAAACCCAAATTTTGAGAACCCTGGGATAACCTGCTTAAGAGATATTCTCAACCTTATATTCTTTAACATTGACTGAAGCAAGCAAGGGTATCGTTGAAATAAGAGTTTCTCTGAAATTAATTTTTTTCATATTTTATTACTGTAGACCAAAAAACAATAATAAACCCAAATTTTGAGAACCCTGGGATAACCTGCTTAAGAGATATTCTCAACCTTATATTCTTTAACATTGACTGAAGCAAGCAAGGGTATCGTTGAAATAAGAGTTTCTTTGAAATGAATTTTTTTCAAATTTAATTACTGTAGACCAAAAAACAATAATAAGCCCAAATTTTGAGAACCCTGGGATAACCTGCTTAAGAGATATTCTCAACCTTATATTCTTTAACATTGACTGAAGCAAGCAAGGGTATCGTTGAAATAAGAGTTTCTTTGAAATTAATTTTTTTCATATTTTATTACTGTAGACCAAAAAACAATAATAAACCCAAATTTTGAGAACCCTGGGATAACCTGCTTAAGAGATATTCTCAACCTTATATTCTTTAACATTGACTGAAGCAAGCAAGGGTATCGTTGAAATAAGAGTTTCTCTGAAATTAATTTTTTTCATATTTTATTACTGTAGACCAAAAAACAATAATAAACCCAAATTTTGAGAACCCTGGGATAACCTGCTTAAGAGATATTCTCAACCTTATATTCTTTAACATTGACTGAAGCAAGCAAGGGTATCGTTGAAATAAGAGTTTCTTTGAAATTAAATTCTTTCATATTTTATTACTGTAGACCAAAAAACAATAATAAACCCAAATTTTGAGAACCCTGGGATAACCTGCTTAAGAGATATTCTCAACCTTATATTCTTTAACATTGACTGAAGCAAGCAAGGGTATCGTTGAAATAAGAGTTTCTTTGAAATTAATTTTTTTCATATTTTATTACTGTAGACCAAAAAACAATAATAAACCCAAATTTTGAGAACCCTGGGATAACCTGCTTAAGAGATATTCTCAACCTTATATTCTTTAACATTGACTGAAGCAAGCAAGGGTATCGTTGAAATAAGAGTTTCTCTGAAATTAATTTTTTTCATATTTTATTACTGTGGACCAAAAAACAATAATAAACCCAAATTTTGAGAACCCTGGGATAACCTGCTTAAGAGATATTCTCAACCTTATATTCTTTAACATTGACTGAAGCAAGCAAGGGTATCGTTGAAATAAGAGTTTCTCTGAAATTAATTTTTTTCATATTTTATTACTGTAGACCAAAAAATAATAATAAACCCAAATTTTGAGAACCCTGGGATAACCTGCTTAAGAGATATTCTCAACCTTATATTCTTTAACATTGACTGAAGCAAGCAAGGGTATCGTTGAAATAAGAGTTTCTCTGAAATTAATTTTTTTCATATTTTATTACTGTAGACCAAAAAACAATAATAAACCCAAATTTTGAGAACCCTGGGATAACCTGCTTAAGAGATATTCTCAACCTTATATTCTTTAACATTGACTGAAGCAAGCAAGGGTATCGTTGAAATAAGAGTTTCTTTGAAATTAATTTTTTTCATATTTTATTACTGTAGACCAAAAAACAATAATAAACCCAAATTTTGAGAACCCTGGGATAACCTGCTTAAGAGATATTCTCAACCTTATATTCTTTAACATTGACTGAAGCAAGCAAGGGTATCGTTGAAATAAGAGTTTCTCTGAAATTAATTATTTTCATATTTTATTACTGTAGACCAAAAAACAATAATAAACCCAAATTTTGAGAACCCTGGGATAACCTGCTTAAGAGATATTCTCAACCTTATATTCTTTAACATTGACTGAAGCAAGCAAGGGTATCGTTGAAATAAGAGTTTCTTTGAAATGAATTTTTTTCATATTTTATTACTGTAGACCAAAAAACAATAATAAACCCAAATTTTGAGAACCCTGGGATAACCTGCTTAAGAGATATTCTCAACCTTATATTCTTTAACATTGACTGAAGCAAGCAAGGGTATCGTTGAAATAAGAGTTTCATATTCATATTTTATTACTGTAGACCAAAAAACAATAATAAACCCAAATTTTGAGAACCCTGGGATAACCTGCTTAAGAGATATTCTCAACCTTATATTCTTTAACATTGACTGAAGCAAGCAAGGGTATCGTTGAAATAAGAGTTTCTTTGAAATTAATTTTTTTCATATTTTATTACTGTAGACCAAACAACAATAATAAACCCAAATTTTGAGAACCCTGGGATAACCTGCTTAAGAGATATTCTCAACCTTATATTCTTTTACATTGACTGAAGCAAGCAAGGGTATCGTTGAAATAAGAGTTTCTTTGAAATTAATTTTTTTCATATTTTATTACTGTAGACCAAAAAACAATAATAAACCCAAATTTTGAGAACCCTGGGATAACCTGCTTAAGAGATATTCTCAACCTTATATTCTTTAACATTGACTGAAGCAAGCAAGGGTATCGTTGAAATAAAAGTTTCTCTGAACTTATTTTTTTTCATATTTTATTACTGTAGACCAAAAAACAATAATAAACCCAAATTTTGAGAAGCCTGGGATAACCTGCTTAAGAGATATTCTCAACCTTATATTCTTTAACATTGACTGAAGCAAGCAAGGGTATCGTTGAAATAAGAGTTTCTTTGAAATGAATTTTTTTCATATTTTATTACTGTAGACCAAAAAACAATAATAAACCCAAATTTTGAGAACCCTGGGATAACCTGCTTAAGAGATATTCTCAACCTTATATTCTTTAACATTGACTGAAGCAAGCAAGGGTATCGTTGAAATAAGAGTTTCTCTGAAATTAATTATTTTCATATTTTATTACTGTAGACCAAAAAACAATAATAAACCCAAATTTTGAGAACCCTGGGATAACCTGCTTAAGAGATATTCTCAACCTTATATTCTTTAACATTGACTGAAGCAAGCAAGGGTATCGTTGAAATAAGAGTTTCTCTGAAATTAATTTTTTTCATATTTTATTACTGTAGACCAAAAAACAATAATAAACCCAAATTTTGAGAACCCTGGGATAACCTGCTTAAGAGATATTCTCAACCTTATATTCTTTAACATTGACTGAAGCAAGCAAGGGTATCGTTGAAATAAGAGTTTCTCTGAAATTAATTTTTTTCATATTTTATTACTGTAGACCAAAAAACAATAATAAACCCAAATTTTGAGAACCCTGGGATAACCTGCTTAAGAGATATTCTCAACCTTATATTCTTTAACATTGACTGAAGCAAGCAAGGGTATCGTTGAAATAAGAGTTTCTCTGAAATTAATTTTTTTCATATTTTATTACTGTAGACCAAAAAACAATAATAAACCCAAATTTTGAGAACCCTGGGATAACCTGCTTAAGAGATATTCTCAACCTTATATTCTTTAACATTGACTGAAGCAAGCAAGGGTATCGTTGAAATAAGAGTTTCTCTGAAATTAATTTTTTTCATATTTTATTACTGTAGACCAAAAAACAATAATAAACCCAAATTTTGAGAACCCTGGGATAACCTGCTTAAGAGATATTCTCAACCTTATATTCTTTAACATTGACTGAAGCAAGCAAGGGTATCGTTGAAATAAGAGTTTCTTTGAAATTAATTTTTTTCATATTTTGTTACTGTAGACCAAAAAACAATAATAAACCCAAATTTTGAGAACCCTGGGATAACCTGCTTAAGAGATATTCTCAACCTTATATTCTTTAACATTGACTGAAGCAAGCAAGGGTATCGTTGAAATAAGAGTTTCTCTGAAATTAATTTTTTTCATATTTTATTACTGTAGACCAAAAAACAATAATAAACCCAAATTTTGAGAACCCTGGGATAACCTGCTTAAGAGATATTCTCAACCTTATATTCTTTAACATTGACTGAAGCAAGCAAGGGTATCGTTGAAATAAGAGTTTCTCTGAAATTAATTTTTTTCATATTTTATTACTGTAGACCAAAAAACAATAATAAACCCAAATTTTGAGAACCCTGGGATAACCTGCTTAAGAGATATTCTCTACCTTATATTCTTTAACATTGACTGAAGCAAGCAAGGGTATCGTTGAAATAAGAGTTTCGCTGAAATTAATTTTTTTCATATTTTATTACTGTAGACCAATAAACAATAATAAACCCAACTTTTGAGAACCCTGGGATAACCTGCTTAAGAGATATTCTCAACCTTATATTCTTTAACATTGACTGAAGCAAGCAAGGGTATCGTTGAAATAAGAGTTTCTCTGAAATTAATTTTTTTCATATTTTATTACTGTAGACCAAAAAACAATAATAAACCCAAATTTTGAGAACCCTGGGATAACCTGCTTATGAGATATTCTCAACCTTATATTCTTTAACATTGACTGAAGCAAGCAAGGGTATCGTTGAAATAAGAGTTTCTCTGAAATTAATTTTTTTCATATTTTATTACTGTAGACCAAAAAACAATAATAAACCCAAATTTTGAGAACCCTGGGATAACCTGCTTAAGAGATATTCTCTACCTTATATTCTTTAACATTGACTGAAGCAAGCAAGGGTATCGTTGAAATAAGAGTTTCGCTGAAATTAATTTTTTTCATATTTTATTACTGTAGACCAATAAACAATAATAAACCCAAATTTTGAGAAGCCTGGGATAACCTGCTTAAGAGATATTCTCAACCTTATATTCTTTAACATTGACTGAAGCAAGCAAGGGTATCGTTGAAATAAGAGTTTCTCTGAAATTAATTTTTTTCATATTTTATTTCTGTAGACCAAAAAACAATAATAAACCCAAATTTTGAGAACCCTGGGATAACCTGCTTAAGAGATATTCTCTACCTTATATTCTTTAACATTGACTGAAGCAAGCAAGGGTATCGTTGAAATAAGAGTTTCGCTGAAATTAGTTTTTTTCATATTTTATTACTGTAGACCAAAAAACAATAATAAACCCAAATTTTGAGAACCCTGGGATAACCTGCTTAAGAGATATTCTCTACCTTATATTCTTTAACATTGACTGAAGCAAGCAAGGGTATCGTTGAAATAAGAGTTTCGCTGAAATTAATTTTTTTCATATTTTATTACTGTAGACCAATAAACAATAATAAACCCAAATTTTGAGAACCCTGGGATAACCTGCTTAAGAGATATTCTCAACCTTATATTCTTTAACATTGACTGAAGCAAGCAAGGGTATCGTTGAAATAAGAGTTTCTCTGAAATTAATTTTTTTCATATTTTATTACTGTAGACCAAAAAACAATAATAAACCCAAATTTTGAGAACCCTGGGATAACCTGCTTAAGAGATATTCTCAACCTTATATTCTTTAACATTGACTGAAGCAAGCAAGGGTATCGTTGAAATAAGAGTTTCTTTGAAATTAATTTTTTTCATATTTTATTACTGTAGACCAAACAACAATAATAAACCCAAATTTTGAGAACCCTGGGATAACCTGCTTAAGAGATATTCTCAACCTTATATTCTTTAACATTGACTGAAGCAAGCAAGGGTATCGTTGAAATAAG
Source organism: Diogma glabrata (assembly GCA_963693315.1). NCBI lineage: Eukaryota > Metazoa > Arthropoda > Insecta > Diptera > Cylindrotomidae > Diogma > Diogma glabrata. Next base: position 76,463 of record CAVNZG010000876.1, read on the forward strand.
AGTTTCTCTGAAATTAATTTTTTTCATATTTTATTACTGTAGACCAAAAAACAATAATAAACCCAAATTTTGAGAACCCTGGGATAACCTGCTTAAGAGATATTCTCAACCTTATATTCTTTAACATTGACTGAAGCAAGCAAGGGTATCGTTGAAATAAGAGTTTCTCTGAAATTAATTTTTTTCATATTTTATTACTGTAGACCAAAAAACAATAATAAACCCAAATTTTGAGAACCCTGGGATAACCTGCTTAAGAGATATTCTCAACCTTATATTCTTTAACATTGACTGAAACAAGCAAGGGTATCGTTGAAATAAGAGTTTCTCTGAAATTAAGTTTTTTCATATTTTATTACTGTAGACCAAAAAACAATAATAAACCCAAATTTTGAGAACCCTGGGATAACCTGCTTAAGAGATATTCTCTACCTTATATTCTTTAACATTGACTGAAGCAAGCAAGGGTATCGTTGAAATAAGAGTTTCGCTGAAATTAATTTTTTTCATATTTTATTACTGTAGACCAATAAACAATAATAAACCCAAATTTTGAGAACCCTGGGATAACCTGCTTAAGAGATATTCTCAACCTTATATTCTTTAACATTGACTGAAGCAAGCAAGGGTATCGTTGAAATAAGAGTTTCTCTGAAATTAATTTTTTTCATATTTTATTACTGTAGACCAAAAAACAATAATAAACCCAAATTTTGAGAACCCTGGGATAACCTGCTTAAGAGATATTCTCTACCTTATATTCTTTAACATTGACTGAAGCAAGCAAGGGTATCGTTGAAATAAGAGTTTCGCTGCAATTAATTTTTTTCATATTTTATTACTGTAGACCAATAAACAATAATAAACCCAAATTTTGAGAACCCTGGGATAACCTGCTTAAGAGATATTCTCAACCTTATATTCTTTAACATTGACTGAAGCAAGCAAGGGTATCGTTGAAATAAGAGTTTCTCTGAAATTAATTTTTTTCATATTTTATTACTGTAGACCAAAAAACAATAATAAACCCAAATTTTGAGAACCCTGGGATAACCTGCTTAAGAGATATTCTCAACCTTATATTCTTTAACATTGACTGAAGCAAGCAAGGGTATCGTTGAAATAAGAGTTTCTCTGAAATTAATTTTTTTCATATTTTATTACTGTAGACCAAAAAACAATAATAAACCCAAATTTTGAGAACCCTGGGATAACCTGCTTAAGAGATATTCTCTACCTTATATTCTTTAACATTGACTGAAGCAAGCAAGGGTATCGTTGAAATAAGAGTTTCGCTGAAATTAATTTTTTTCATATTTTATTACTGTAGACCAATAAACAATAATAAACCCAAATTTTGAGAACCCTGGGATAACCTGCTTAAGAGATATTCTCAACCTTATATTCTTTAACATTGACTGAAGCAAGCAAGGGTATCGTTGAAATAAGAGTTTCTCTGAAATTAATTTTTTTCATATTTTATTACTGTAGACCAAAAAACAATAATAAACCCAAATTTTGAGAACCCTGGGATAACCTGCTTAAGAGATATTCTCTACCTTATATTCTTTAACATTGACTGAAGCAAGCAAGGGTATCGTTGAAATAAGAGTTTCGCTGAAATTAATTTTTTTCATATTTTATTACTGTAGACCAAAAAACAATAATAAACCCAAATTTTGAGAACCCTGGGATAACCTGCTTAAGAGATATTCTCTACCTTATATTCTTTAACATTGACTGAAGCAAGCAAGGGTATCGTTGAAATAAGAGTTTCGCTGAAATTAATTTTTTTCATATTTTATTACTGTAGACCAATAAACAATAATAAACCCAAATTTTGAGAACCCTGGGATAACCTGCTTAAGAGATATTCTCTCAACCTTATATTCTTTAACATTGACTGAAGCAAGCAAGGGTATCGTTGAAATAAGAGTTTCTCTGAAATTAATTTTTTTCATATTTTATTACTGTAGACCAAAAAACAATAATAAACCCAAATTTTGAGAACCCTGGGATAACCTGCTTAAGAGATATTCTCTACCTTATATTCTTTAACATTGACTGAAGCAAGCAAGGGTATCGTTGAAATAAGAGTTTCGCTGAAATTAATTTTTTTCATATTTTATTACTGTAGACCAATAAACAATAATAAACCCAAATTTTGAGAACCCTGGGATAACCTGCTTAAGAGATATTCTCAACCTTATATTCTTTAACATTGACTGAAGCAAGCAAGGGTATCGTTGAAATAAGAGTTTCTCTGAAATTAATTTTTTTCATATTTTATTACTGTAGACCAAAAAACAATAATAAACCCAAATTTGAGAACCCTGGGATAACCTGCTTAAGAGATATTCTCTACCTTATATTCTTTAACATTGACTGAAGCAAGCAAGGGTATCGTTGAAATAAGAGTTTCGCTGAAATAAATTTTTTTCATATTTTATTACTGTAGACCAATAAACAATAATAAACCCAAATTTTGAGAACCCTGGGATAACCTGCTTAAGAGATATTCTCAACCTTATATTCTTTAACATTGACTGAAGCAAGCAAGGGTATCGTTGAAATAAGAGTTTCTCTGAAATTAATTTTTTTCATATTTTATTACTGTAGACCAAAAAACAATAATAAACCCAAATTTTGAGAACCCTGGGATAACCTGCTTAAGAGATATTCTCAACCTTATATTCTTTAACATTGACTGAAGCAAGCAAGGGTATCGTTGAAATAAGAGTTTCTCTGAAATTAATTTTTTTCATATTTTATTACTGTAGACCAAAAAACAATAATACACCCAAATTTTGAGAACCCTGGGATAACCTGCTTAAGAGATATTCTCAACCTTATATTCTTTAACATTGACTGAAGCAAGCAAGGGTATCGTTGAAATAAGAGTTTCTCTGAAATTAATTTTTTTCATATTTTATTACTGTAGACCAAAAAACAATAATAAACCCAAATTTGAGAACCCTGGGTAACCTGCTTAAGAGATATTCTCAACCTTATATTCTTTAACATTGACTGAAGCAAGCAAGGGTATCGTTGAAATAAGAGTTTCTCTGAAATTAATTTTTTTCATATTTTATTACTGTAGACCAAAAAACAATAATAAACCCAAATTTTGAGAACCCTGGGATAACCTGCTTAAGAGATATTCCCTACCTTATATTCTTTAACATTGACTGAAGCAAGCAAGGGTATCGTTGAAATAAGAGTTTCGCTGAAATTAATTTTTTTCATATTTTATTACTGTAGACCAATAAACAATAATAAACCCAAATTTTGAGAACCCTGGGATAACCTGCTTAAGAGATATTCTCAACCTTATATTCTTTAACATTGACTGAAGCAAGCAAGGGTATCGTTGAAATAAGAGTTTCTCTGAAATTAATTTTTTTCATATTTTATTACTGTAGACCAAAAAACAATAATAAACCCAAATTTTGAGAACCCTGGGATAACCTGCTTAAGAGATATTCTCAACCTTATATTCTTTAACATTGACTGAAGCAAGCAAGGGTATCGTTGAAATAAGAGTTTCTCTGAAATTAATTATTTTCATATTTTATTACTGTAGACCAAAAAACAATAATACACCCAAATTTTGAGAACCCTGGGATAACCTGCTTAAGAGATATTCTCAACCTTATATTCTTTAACATTGACTGAAGCAAGCAAGGGTATCGTTGAAATAAGAGTTTCTCTGAAATTAATTTTTTTCATATTTTATTACTGTAGACCAAAAAACAATAATAAACCCAAATTTTGAGAACCCTTGGATAACCTGCTTAAGAGATATTCTCTACCTTATATTCTTTAACATTGACTGAAGCAAGCAAGGGTATCGTTGAAATAAGAGTTTCGCTGAAATTAATTTTTTTCATATTTTATTACTGTTGACCAATAAACAATAATAAACCCAAATTTTGAGAACCCTGGGATAACCTGCTTAAGAGATATTCTCAACCTTATATTCTTTAACATTGACTGAAGCAAGCAAGGGTATCGTTGAAATAAGAGTTTCTCTGAAATTAATTTTTTTCATATTTTATTACTGTAGACCAAAAAACAATAATAAACCCAAATTTTGAGAACCCTGGGATAACCTGCTTAAGAGATATTCTCAACCTTATATTCTTTAACATTGACTGAAGCAAGCAAGGGTATCGTTGAAATAAGAGTTTCTTTGAAATTAATTTTTTTCATATTTTGTTACTGTAGACCAAAAAACAATAATAAACCCAAATTTTGAGAACCCTGGGATAACCTGCTTAAGAGATATTCTCAACCTTATATTCTTTAACATTGACTGAAGCAAGCAAGGGTATCGTTGAAATAAGAGTTTCTCTGAAATTAATTTTTTTCATATTTTATTACTGTAGACCAAAAAACAATAATAAACCCAAATTTTGAGAACCCTGGGATAACCTGCTTAAGAGATATTCTCTACCTTATATTCTTTAACATTGACTGAAGCAAGCAAGGGTATCGTTGAAATAAGAGTTTCTCTGAAATTAATTTTTTTCATATTTTATTACTGTAGACCAAAAAACAATAATACACCCAAATTTTGAGAACCCTGGGATAACCTGCTTAAGAGATATTCTCAACCTTATATTCTTTAACATTGACTGAAGCAAGCAAGGGTATCGTTGAAATAAGAGTTTCTCTGAAATTAATTTTTTTCATATTTTATTACTGTAGACCAAAAAACAATAATAAACCCAAATTTTGAGAACCCTGGGTAACCTGCTTAAGAGATATTCTCAACCTTATATTCTTTAACATTGACTGAAGCAAGCAAGGGTATCGTTGAAATAAGAGTTTCTCTGAAATTAATTTTTTTCATATTTTATTACTGTAGACCAAAAAACAATAATAAACCCAAATTTTGAGAACCCTGGGATAACCTGCTTAAGAGATATTCTCTACCTTATGTTCTTTAACATTGACTGAAGCAAGCAAGGGTATCGTTGAAATAAGAGTTTCGCTGAAATTAATTTTTTTCATATTTTATTACTGTAGACCAATAAACAATAATAAACCCAAATTTTGAGAACCCTGGGATAACCTGCTTAAGAGATATTCTCAACCTTATATTCTTTAACATTGACTGAAGCAAGCAAGGGTATCGTTGAAATAAGAGTTTCTCTGAAATTAATTTTTTTCATATTTTATTACTGCAGACCAAAAAACAATAATAAACCCAAATTTTGAGAACCCTGGGATAACCTGCTTAAGAGATATTCTCAACCTTATATTCTTTAACATTGACTGAAGCAAGCAAGGGTATCGTTGAAATAAGAGTTTCTCTGAAATTAATTTTTTTCATATTTTATTACTGTAGACCAAAAAACAATAATACACCCAAATTTTGAGAACCCTGGGATAACCTGCTTAAGAGATATTCTCAACCTTATATTCTTTAACATTGACTGAAGCAAGCAAGGGTATCGTTGAAATAAGAGTTTCTCTGAAATTAATTTTTTTCATATTTTATTACTGTTGACCAAAAAACAATAATACACCCAAATTTTGAGAACCCTGGGATAACCTGCTTAAGAGATATTCTCAACCTTATATTCTTTAACATTGACTGAAGCAAGCAAGGGTATCGTTGAAATAAGAGTTTCTCTGAAATTAATTTTTTTCATATTTTATTACTGTAGACCAAAAAACAATAATAAACCCAAATTTTGAGAACCCTGGGATAACCTGCTTAAGAGATATTCTCTACCTTATATTCTTTAACATTGACTGAAGCAAGCAAGGGTATCGTTGAAATAAGAGTTTCGCTGAAATTAATTTTTTTCATATTTTATTACTGTAGACCAAAAAACAATAATAAACCCAAATTTTGAGAACCCTGGGATAACCTGCTTAAGAGATATTCTCTACCTTATATTCTTTAACATTGACTGAAGCAAGCAAGGGTATCGTTGAAATAAGAGTTTCTCTGAAATTAATTTTTTTCATATTTTATTACTGTAGACCAAAAAACAATAATAAACCCAAATTTTGAGAACCCTGGGATAACCTGCTTAAGAGATATTCTCAACCTTATATTCTTTAACATTGACTGAAGCAAGCAAGGGTATCGTTGAAATAAGAGTTTCTTTGAAATTAATTTTTTTCATATTTTGTTACTGTAGACCAAAAAACAATAATAAACCCAAATTTTGAGAACCCTGGGATAACCTGCTTAAGAGATATTCTCAACCTTATATTCTTTAACATTGACTGAAGCAAGCAAGGGTATCGTTGAAATAAGAGTTTCTCTGAAATTAATTTTTTTCATATTTTATTACTGTAGACCAAAAAACAATAATAAACCCAAATTTTGAGAACCCTGGGATAGCCTGCTTAAGAGATATTCTCAACCTTATATTCTTTAACATTGACCGAAGCAAGCAAGGGTATCGTTGAAATAAGAGTTTCGCTGAAATTAATTTTTTTCATATTTTATTACTGTAGACCAATAAACAATAATAAACCCAAATTTTGAGAACCCTGGGATAACCTGCTTAAGAGATATTCTCAACCTTATATTCTTTAACATTGACTGAAGCAAGCAAGGGTATCGTTGAAATAAGAGTTTCTCTGAAATTAATTTTTTTCATATTTTATTACTGTAGACCAAAAAACAATAATAAACCCAAATTTTGAGAACCCTGGGATAACCTGCTTAAGAGATATTCTCTACCTTATATTCTTTAACATTGACTGAAGCAAGCAAGGGTATCGTTGAAATAAGAGTTTCGCTGAAATTAATTTTTTTCATATTTTATTACTGTAGACCAATAAACAATAATAAACCCAAATTTTGAGAACCCTGGGATAACCTGCTTAAGAGATATTCTCAACCTTATATTCTTTAACATTGACTGAAGCAAGCAAGGGTATCGTTGAAATAAGAGTTTCTCTGAAATTAATTTTTTTCATATTTTATTACTGTAGACCAAAAAACAATAATAAACCCAAATTTTGAGAACCCTGGGATAACCTGCTTAAGAGATATTCTCAACCTTATATTCTTTAACATTGACTGAAGCAAGCAAGGGTATCGTTGAAATAAGAGTTTCTCTGAAATTAATTTTTTTCATATTTTATTACTGTAGACCAAAAAACAATAATACACCCAAATTTTGAGAACCCTGGGATAACCTGCTTAAGAGATATTCTCAACCTTATATTCTTTAACATTGACTGAAGCAAGCAAGGGTATCGTTGAAATAAGAGTTTCTCTGAAATTAATTTTTTTCATATTTTATTACTGTAGACCAAAAAACAATAATAAACCCAAATTTTGAGAACCCTGGGATAACCTGCTTAAGAGATATTCTCAACCTTATATTCTTTAACATTGACTGAAGCAAGCAAGGGTATCGTTGAAATAAGAGTTTTTCTGAAATTAATTTTTTTCATATTTTATTACTGTAGACCAAAAAACAATAATACACCCAAATTTTGAGAACCCTGGGATAACCTGCTTAAGAGATATTCTCAACCTTATATTCTTTAACATTGACTGAAGCAAGCAAGGGTATCGTTGAAATAAGAGTTTCTCTGAAATTAATTTTTTTCATATTTTATTACTGTAGACCAAAAAACAATAATAAACCCAAATTTTGAGAACCCTGGGTAACCTGCTTAAGAGATATTCTCAACCTTATATTCTTTAACATTGACTGAAGCAAGCAAGGGTATCGTTGAAATAAGAGTTTCTCTGAAATTAATTTTTTTCATATTTTATTACTGTAGACCAAAAAACAATAATAAACCCAAATTTTGAGAACCCTGGGATAACCTGCTTAAGAGATATTCTCTACCTTATATTCTTTAACATTGACTGAAGCAAGCAAGGGTATCGTTGAAATAAGAGTTTCGCTGAAATTAATTTTTTTCATATTTTATTACTGTAGACCAATAAACAATAATAAACCCAAATTTTGAGAACCCTGGGATAACCTGCTTAAGAGATATTCTCAACCTTATATTCTTTAACATTGACTGAAGCAAGCAAGGGTATCGTTGAAATAAGAGTTTCTCTGAAATTAATTTTTTTCATATTTTATTACTGTAGACCAAAAAACAATAATAAACCCAAATTTTGAGAACCCTGGGATAACCTGCTTAAGAGATATTCTCAACCTTATATTCTTTAACATTGACTGAAGCAAGCAAGGGTATCGTTGAAATAAGAGTTTCTCTGAAATTAATTTTTTTCATATTTTATTACTGTAGACCAAAAAACAATAATACACCCGAATTTTGAGAACCCTGGGATAACCTGCTTAAGAGATATTCTCAACCTTATATTCTTTAACATTGACTGAAGCAAGCAAGGGTATCGTTGAAATAAGAGTTTCTCTGAAATTAATTTTTTTCATATTTTATTACTGTAGACCAAAAAACAATAATAAACCCAAATTTTGAGAACCCTGGGATAACCTGCTTAAGAGATATTCTCTACCTTATATTCTTTAACATTGACTGAAGCAAGCAAGGGTATCGTTGAAATAAGATTTTCGCTGAAATTAATTTTTTTCATATTTTATTACTGTAGACCAATAAACAATAATAAACCCAAATTTTGAGAACCCTGGGATAACCTGCTTAAGAGATATTCTCAACCTTATATTCTTTAACATTGACTGAAGCAAGCAAGGGTATCGTTGAAATAAGAGTTTCTCTGAAATTAATTTTTTTCATATTTTATTACTGTAGACCAAAAAACAATAATAAACCCAAATTTTGAGAACCCTGGGATAACCTGCTTAAGAGATATTCTCAACCTTATATTCTTTAACATTGACTGAAGCAAGCAAGGGTATCGTTGAAATAAGAGTTTCTTTGAAATTAATTTTTTTCATATTTTGTTACTGTAGACCAAAAAACAATAATAAACCCAAATTTTGAGAACCCTGGGATAACCTGCTTAAGAGATATTCTCAACCTTATATTCTTTAACATTGACTGAAGCAAGCAAGGGTATCGTTGAAATAAGAGTTTCGCTGAAATTAATTTTTTTCATATTTTATTACTGTAGACCAATAAACAATAATAAACCCAAATTTTGAGAACCCTGGGATAACCTGCTTAAGAGATATTCTCAACCTTATATTCTTTAACATTGACTGAAGCAAGCAAGGGTATCGTTGAAATAAGAGTTTCTCTGAAATTAATTTTTTTCATATTTTATTACTGTAGACCAAAAAACAATAATAAACCCAAATTTTGAGAACCCTGGGATAACCTGCTTAAGAGATATTCTCTACCTTATGTTCTTTAACATTGACTGAAGCAAGCAAGGGTATCGTTGAAATAAGAGTTTCGCTGAAATTAATTTTTTTCATATTTTATTACTGTAGACCAATAAACAATAATAAACCCAAATTTTGAGAACCCTGGGATAACCTGCTTAAGAGATATTCTCAACCTTATATTCTTTAACATTGACTGAAGCAAGCAAGGGTATCGTTGAAATAAGAGTTTCTCTGAAATTAATTTTTTTCATATTTTATTACTGCAGACCAAAAAACAATAATAAACCCAAATTTTGAGAACCCTGGGATAACCTGCTTAAGAGATATTCTCAACCTTATATTCTTTAACATTGACTGAAGCAAGCAAGGGTATCGTTGAAATAAGAGTTTCTCTGAAATTAATTTTTTTCATATTTTATTACTGTAGACCAAAAAACAATAATACACCCAAATTTTGAGAACCCTGGGATAACCTGCTTAAGAGATATTCTCAACCTTATATTCTTTAACATTGACTGAAGCAAGCAAGGGTATCGTTGAAATAAGAGTTTCTCTGAAATTAATTTTTTTCATATTTTATTACTGTAGACCAAAAAACAATAATAAACCCAAATTTTGAGAACCCTGGGATAACCTGCTTAAGAGATATTCTCTACCTTATATTCTTTAACATTGACTGAAGCAAGCAAGGGTATCGTTGAAATAAGAGTTTCGCTGAAATTAATTTTTTTCATATTTTATTACTGTAGACCAATAAACAATAATAAACCCAAATTTTGAGAACCCTGGGATAACCTGCTTAAGAGATATTCTCAACCTTATATTCTTTAACATTGACTGAAGCAAGCAAGGGTATCGTTGAAATAAGAGTTTCTCTGAAATTAATTTTTTTCATATTTTATTACTGTAGACCAAAAAACAATAATAAACCCAAATTTTGAGAACCCTGGGATAACCTGCTTAAGAGATATTCTCAACCTTATATTCTTTAACATTGACTGAAGCAAGCAAGGGTATCGTTGAAATAAGAGTTTCTTTGAAATTAATTTTTTTCATATTTTGTTACTGTAGACCAAAAAACAATAATAAACCCAAATTTTGAGAACCCTGGGATAACCTGCTTAAGAGATATTCTCAACCTTATATTCTTTAACATTGACTGAAGCAAGCAAGGGTATCGTTGAAATAAGAGTTTCTCTGAAATTAATTTTTTTCATATTTTATTACTGTAGACCAAAAAACAATAATAAACCCAAATTTTGAGAACCCTGGGATAACCTGCTTAAGAGATATCCTCTACCTTATATTCTTTAACATTGACTGAAGCAAGCAAGGGTATCGTTGAAATAAGAGTTTCGCTGAAATTAATTTTTTTCATATTTTATTACTGTAGACCAATAAACAATAATAAACCCAAATTTTGAGAACCCTGGGATAACCTGCTTAAGAGATATTCTCTACCTTATATTCTTTAACATTGACTGAAGCAAGCAAGGGTATCGTTGAAATAAGAGTTTCGCTGAAATTAATTTTTTTCATATTTTATTACTGTAGACCAAAAAACAATAATAAACCCAAATTTTGAGAACCCTGGGATAACCTGCTTAAGAGATATTCTCAACCTTATATTCTTTAACATTGACTGAAGCAAGCAAGAGTATCGTTGAAATAAGAGTTTCTCTGAAATTAATTTTTTTCATATTTTATTACTGTAGACCAAAAAACAATAATAAACCCAAATTTTGAGAACCCTGGGATAACCTGCTTAAGAGATATTCTCAACCTTATATTCTTTAACATTGACTGAAGCAAGCAAGGGTATCGTTGAAATAAGAGTTTCTCTGAAATTAATTTTTTTCATATTTTATTACTGTAGACCAAAAAACAATAATACACCCAAATTTTGAGAACCCTGGGTAACCTGCTTAAGAGATATTCTCAACCTTATATTCTTTAACATTGACTGAAGCAAGCAAGGGTATCGTTGAAATAAGAGTTTCTCTGAAATTAATTTTTTTCATATTTTATTACTGTAGACCAAAAAACAATAATAAACCCAAATTTTGAGAACCCTGGGATAACCTGCTTAAGAGATATTCTCTACCTTATATTCTTTAACATTGACTGAAGCAAGCAAGGGTATCGTTGAAATAAGAGTTTCGCTGAAATTAATTTTTTTCATATTTTATTACTGTAGACCAATAAACAATAATAAACCCAAATTTTGAGAACCCTGGGATAACCTGCTTAAGAGATATTCTCAACCTTATATTCTTTAACATTGACTGAAGCAAGCAAGGGTATCGTTGAAATAAGAGTTTCTCTGAAATTAATTTTTTTCATATTTTATTACTGTAGACCAAAAAACAATAATAAACCCAAATTTTGAGAACCCTGGGATAACCTGCTTAAGAGATATTCTCAACCTTATATTCTTTAACATTGACTGAAGCAAGCAAGGGTATCGTTGAAATAAGAGTTTCTCTGAAATTAATTTTTTTCATATTTTATTACTGTAGACCAAAAAACAATAATACACCCAAATTTTGAGAACCCTGGGATAACCTGCTTAAGAGATATTCTCAACCTTATATTCTTTAACATTGACTGAAGCAAGCAAGGGTATCGTTGAAATAAGAGTTTCTCTGAAATTAATTTTTTTCATATTTTATTACTGTAGACCAAAAAACAATAATAAACCCAAATTTTGAGAACCCTGGGATAACCTGCTTAAGAGATATTCTCTACCTTATATTCTTTAACATTGACTGAAGCAAGCAAGGGTATCGTTGAAATAAGAGTTTCGCTGAAATTAATTTTTTTCATATTTTATTACTGTAGACCAATAAACAATAATAAACCCAAATTTTGAGAACCCTGGGATAACCTGCTTAAGAGATATTCTCAACCTTATATTCTTTAACATTGACTGAAGCAAGCAAGGGTATCGTTGAAATAAGAGTTTCTCTGAAATTAATTTTTTTCATATTTTATTACTGTAGACCAAAAAACAATAATAAACCCAAATTTTGAGAACCCTGGGATAACCTGCTTAAGAGATATTCTCAACCTTATATTCTTTAACATTGACTGAAGCAAGCAAGGGTATCGTTGAAATAAGAGTTTCTTTGAAATTAATTTTTTTCATATTTTGTTACTGTAGACCAAAACAAAATAATAAACCCAAATTTTGAGAACCCTGGGATAACCTGCTTAAGAGATATTCTCAACCTTATATTCTTTAACATTGACTGAAGCAAGCAAGGGTATCGTTGAAATAAGAGTTTCTCTGAAATTAATTTTTTTCATATTTTATTACTGTAGACCAAAAAACAATAATAAACCCAAATTTTGAGAACCCTGGGATAACCTGCTTAAGAGATATTCTCTACCTTATATTCTTTAACATTGACTGAAGCAAGCAAGGGTATCGTTGAAATAAGAGTTTCGCTGAAATTAATTTTTTTCATATTTTATTACTGTAGACCAATAAACAATAATAAACCCAAATTTTGAGAACCCTGGGATAACCTGCTTAAGAGATATTCTCAACCTTATATTCTTTAACATTGACTGAAGCAAGCAAGGGTATCGTTGAAATAAGAGTTTCTCTGAAATTAATTTTTTTCATATTTTATTACTGTAGACCAAAAAACAATAATACACCCAAATTTTGAGAACCCTGGGATAACCTGCTTAAGAGATATTCTCAACCTTATATTCTTTAACATTGACTGAAGCAAGCAAGGGTATCGTTGAAATAAGAGTTTCTCTGAAATTAATTTTTTTCATATTTTATTACTGTAGACCAAAAAACAATAATAAACCCAAATTTTGAGAACCCTGGGTAACCTGCTTAAGAGATATTCTCAACCTTATATTCTTTAACATTGACTGAAGCAAGCAAGGGTATCGTTGAAATAAGAGTTTCTCTGAAATTAATTTTTTTCATATTTTATTACTGTAGACCAAAAAACAATAATAAACCCAAATTTTGAGAACCCTGGGATAACCTGCTTAAGAGATATTCTCAACCTTATATTCTTTAACATTGACTGAAGCAAGCAAGGGTATCGTTGAAATAAGAGTTTCTCTGAAATTAATTTTTTTCATATTTTATTACTGTAGATCAAAAAACAATAATAAACCCAAATTTTGAGAACCCTGGGATAACCTGCTTAAGAGATATTCTCAACCTTATATTCTTTAACATTGACTGAAGCAAGCAAGGGTATCGTTGAAATAAGAGTTTCTCTGAAATTAATTATTTTCATATTTTATTACTGTAGACCAAAAAACAATAATAAACCCAAATTTTGAGAACCCTGGGATAACCTGCTTAAGAGATATTCTCAACCTTATATTCTTTAACATTGACTGAAGCAAGCAAGGGTATCGTTGAAATAAGAGTTTCTCTGAAATTAATTTTTTTCATATTTTATTACTGTAGACCAAAAAACAATAATAAACCCAAATTTTGAGAACCCTGGGATAACCTGCTTAAGAGATATTCTCAACCTTATATTCTTTAACATTGACTGAAGCAAGCAAGGGTATCGTTGAAATAAGAGTTTCTTTGAAATTAATTTTTTTCATATTTTATTACTGTAGACCAAAAAACAATAATAAACCCAAATTTTGAGAACCCTGGGATAACCTGCTTAAGAGATATTCTCAACCTTATATTCTTTAACATTGACTGAAGCAAGCAAGGGTATCGTTGAAATAAGAGTTTCTTTGAAATAAAATTTTTTCATATTTTATTACTGTAGACCAAAAAACAATAATAAACCCAAATTTTGAGAACCCTGGGATAACCTGCTTAAGAGATATTCTCAACCTTATATTCTTTAACATTGACTGAAGCAAGCAAGGGTATCGTTGAAATAAGAGTTTCTCTGAAATTAATTTTTTTCATATTTTATTACTGTAGACCAAAAAACAATAATAAACCCAAATTTTGAGAACCCTGGGATAACCTGCTTAAGAGATATTCTCAACCTTATATTCTTTAACATTGACTGAAGCAAGCAAGGGTATCGTTGAAATAAGAGTTTCTCTGAAATTAATTTTTTTCATATTTTATTACTGTAGACCAAAAAACAATAATAAACCCAAATTTTGAGAACCCTGGGATAACCTGCTTAAGAGATATTCTCAACCTTATATTCTTTAACATTGACTGAAGCAAGCAAGGGTATCGTTGAAATAAGAGTTTCTCTGAAATTAATTTTTTTCATATTTTATTACTGTAGACCAAAAAACAATAATAAACCCAAATTTTGAGAACCCTGGGATAACCTGCTTAAGAGATATTCTCTACCTTATATTCTTTAACATTGACTGAAGCAAGCAAGGGTATCGTTGAAATAAGAGTTTCGCTGAAATTAATTTTTTTCATATTTTATTACTGTAGACCAATAAACAATAATAAACCCAAATTTTGAGAACCCTGGGATAACCTGCTTAAGAGATATTCTCAACCTTATATTCTTTAACATTGACTGAAGCAAGCAAGGGTATCGTTGAAATAAGAGTTTCTCTGAAATTAATTTTTTTCATATTTTATTACTGTAGACCCAAAAGCAATAATAAACCCAAATTTTGAGAACCCTGGGATAACCTGCTTAAGAGATATTCTCTACCTTATATTCTTTAACATTGACTGAAGCAAGCAAGGGTATCGTTGAAATAAGAGTTTCGCTGAAATTAATTTTTTTCATATTTTATTACTGTAGACCAATAAACAATAATAAACCCAAATTTTGAGAACCCTGGGATAACCTGCTTAAGAGATATTCTCAACCTTATATTCTTTAACATTGACTGAAGCAAGCAAGGGTATCGTTGAAATAAGAGTTTCTCTGAAATTAATTTTTTTCATATTTTATTACTGTAGACCAAAAAACAATAATAAACCCAAATTTTGAGAACCCTGGGATAACCTGCTTAAGAGATATTCTCAACCTTATATTCTTTAACATTGACTGAAGCAAGCAAGGGTATCGTTGAAATAAGAGTTTCTCTGAAATTAATTTTTTTCATATTTTATTACTGTAGACCAAAAAACAATAATAAACCCAAATTTTGAGAACCCTGGGATAACCTGCTTAAGAGATATTCTCTACCTTATATTCTTTAACATTGACTGAAGCAAGCAAGGGTATCGTTGAAATAAGAGTTTCGCTGAAATTAATTTTTTTCATATTTTATTACTGTAGACCAATAAACAATAATAAACCCAAATTTTGAGAACCCTGGGATAACCTGCTTAAGAGATATTCTCAACCTTATATTCTTTAACATTGACTGAAGCAAGCAAGGGTATCGTTGAAATAAGAGTTTCTCTGAAATTAATTTTTTTCATATTTTATTACTGTAGACCAAAAAACAATAATAAACCCAAATTTTGAGAACCCTGGGATAACCTGCTTAAGAGATATTCTCTACCTTATATTCTTTAACATTGACTGAAGCAAGCAAGGGTATCGTTGAAATAAGAGTTTCGCTGAAATTAATTTTTTTCATATTTTATTACTGTAGACCAAAAAACAATAATAAACCCAAATTTTGAGAACCCTGGGATAACCTGCTTAAGAGATATTCTCTACCTTATATTCTTTAACAGTGACTGAAGCAAGCAAGGGTATCGTTGAAATAAGAGTTTCGCTGAAATTAATTTTTTTCATATTTTATTACTGTAGACCAATAAACAATAATAAACCCAAATTTTGAGAACCCTGGGATAACCTGCTTAAGAGATATTCTCAACCTTATATTCTTTAACATTGACTGAAGCAAGCAAGGGTATCGTTGAAATAAGAGTTTCTCTGAAATTAATTTTTTTCATATTTTATTACTGTAGACCAAAAAACAATAATAAACCCAAATTTTGAGAACCCTGGGATAACCTGCTTAAGAGATATTCTCAACCTTATATTCTTTAACATTGACTGAAGCAAGCAAGGGTATCGTTGAAATAAGAGTTTCTCTGAAATTAATTTTTTTCATATTTTATTACTGTAGATCAAAAAACAATAATACACCCAAATTTTGAGAACCCTGGGATAACCTGCTTAAGAGATATTCTCAACCTTATATTCTTTAACATTGACTGAAGCAAGCAAGGGTATCATTGAAATAAGAGTTTCTCTGAAATTAATTATTTTCATATTTTATTACTGTAGACCAAAAAACAATAATAAACCCAAATTTTGAGAACCCTGGGTAACCTGCTTAAGAGATATTCTCAACCTTATATTCTTTAACATTGACTGAAGCAAGCAAGGGTATCGTTGAAATAAGAGTTTCTCTGAAATTAATTTTTTTCATATTTTATTACTGTAGACCAAAAAACAATAATAAACCCAAATTTTGAGAACCCTGGGATAACCTGCTTAAGAGATATTCTCAACCTTATATTCTTTAACATTGACTGAAGCAAGCAAGGGTATCGTTGAAATAAGAGTTTCTCTGAAATTAATTTTTTTCATATTTTATTACTGTAGACCAAAAAACAATAATAAACCCAAATTTTGAGAACCCTGGGATAACCTGCTTAAGAGATATTCTCTACCTTATATTCTTTAACATTGACTGAAGCAAGCAAGGGTATCGTTGAAATAAGAGTTTCGCTGAAATTAATTTTTTTCATATTTTATTACTGTAGACCAATAAACAATAATAAACCCAAATTTTGAGAACCCTGGGATAACCTGCTTAAGAGATATTCTCAACCTTATATTCTTTAACATTGACTGAAGCAAGCAAGGGTATCGTTGAAATAAGAGTTTCTCTGAAATTAATTTTTTTCATATTTTATTACTGTAGACCAAAAAACAATAATAAACCCAAATTTTGAGAACCCTGGGATAACCTGCTTAAGAGATATTCTCAACCTTATATTCTTTAACATTGACTGAAGCAAGCAAGGGTATCGTTGAAATAAGAGTTTCTCTGAAATTAATTTTTTTCATATTTTATTACTGTAGACCAAAAAACAATAATAAACCCAAATTTTGAGAACCCTGGGATAACCTGCTTAAGAGATATTCTCAACCTTATATTCTTTAACATTGACTGAAGCAAGCAAGGGTATCGTTGAAATAAGAGTTTCTCTGAAATTAATTTTTTTCATATTTTATTACTGTAGACCAAAAAACAATAATAAACCCAAATTTTGAGAACCCTGGGATAACCTGCTTAAGAGATATTCTCAACCTTATATTCTTTAACATTGACTGAAGCAAGCAAGGGTATCGTTGAAATAAGAGTTTCTCTGAAATTAATTTTTTTCATATTTTATTACTGTAGACCAAAAAACAATAATAAACCCAAATTTTGAAAACCCTGGGATAACCTGCTTAAGAGATATTCTCAACCTTATATTCTTTAACATTGACTGAAGCAAGCAAGGGTATCGTTGAAATAAGAGTTTCTTTGAAATTAATTTTTTTCATATTTTGTTACTGTAGACCAAAAAACAATAATAAACCCAAATTTTGAGAACCCTGGGATAACCTGCTTAAGAGATATTCTCAACCTTATATTCTTTAACATTGACTGAAGCAAGCAAGGGTATCGTTGAAATAAGAGTTTCTCTGAAATTAATTTTTTTCATATTTTATTACTGTAGACCAAAAAACAATAATAAACCCAAATTTTGAGAACCCTGGGATAACCTGCTTAAGAGATATTCTCAACCTTATATTCTTTAACATTGACTGAAGCAAGCAAGGGTATCGTTGAAATAAGAGTTTCGCTGAAATTAATTTTTTTCATATTTTATTACTGTAGACCGATAAACAATAATAAACCCAAATTTTGAGAACCCTGGGATAACCTGCTTAAGAGATATTCTCAACCTTATATTCTTTAACATTGACTGAAGCAAGCAAGGGTATCGTTGAAATAAGAATTTCTTTGAAATTAATTTTTTTCATATTTTATTACTGTAGACCAAAAAACAATAATAAACCCAAATTTTGAGAACCCTGGGATAACCTGCTTAAGAGATATTCTCAACCTTATATTCTTTAACATTGACTGAAGCAAGCAAGGGTATCGTTGAAATAAGAGTTTCTCTGAAATTAATTTTTTTCATATTTTATTACTGTAGACCAAAAAACAATAATACACCCAAATTTTGAGAACCCTGGGATAACCTGCTTAAGAGATATTCTCAACCTTATATTCTTTAACATTGACTGAAGCAAGCAAGGGTATCGTTGAAATAAGAGTTTCTCTGAAATTAATTTTTTTCATATTTTATTACTGTAGACCAAAAAACAATAATAAACCCAAATTTTGAGAACCCTGGGATAACCTGCTTAAGAGATATTCTCAACCTTATATTCTTTAACATTGACTGAAGCAAGCAAGGGTATCGTTGAAATAAGAGTTTCTCTGAAATTAATTTTTTTCATATTTTATTACTGTAGACCAAAAAACAATAATAAACCCAAATTTTGAGAACCCTGGGATAACCTGCTTAAGAGATATTCTCTACCTTATATTCTTTAACATTGACTGAAGCAAGCAAGGGTATCGTTGAAATAAGAGTTTCGCTGAAATTAATTTTTTTCATATTTTATTACTGTAGACCAATAAACAATAATAAACCCAAATTTTGAGAACCCTGGGATAACCTGCTTAAGAGATATTCTCAACCTTATATTCTTTAACATTGACTGAAGCAAGCAAGGGTATCGTTGAAATAAGAGTTTCTCTGAAATTAATTTTTTTCATATTTTATTACTGTAGACCAAAAAACAATAATAAACCCAAATTTTGAGAACCCTGGGATAACCTGCTTAAGAGATATTCTCTACCTTATATTCTTTAACATTGACTGAAGCAAGCAAGGGTATCGTTGAAATAAGAGTTTCGCTGAAATTAATTTTTTTCATATTTTATTACTGTAGACCAAAAAACAATAATAAACCCAAATTTTGAGAACCCTGGGATAACCTGCTTAAGAGATATTCTCTACCTTATATTCTTTAACAGTGACTGAAGCAAGCAAGGGTATCGTTGAAATAAGAGTTTCGCTGAAATTAATTTTTTTCATATTTTATTACTGTAGACCAATAAACAATAATAAACCCAAATTTTGAGAACCCTGGGATAACCTGCTTAAGAGATATTCTCAACCTTATATTCTTTAACATTGACTGAAGCAAGCAAGGGTATCGTTGAAATAAGAGTTTCTCTGAAATTAATTTTTTTCATATTTTATTACTGTAGACCAAAAAACAATAATAAACCCAAATTTTGAGAACCCTGGGATAACCTGCTTAAGAGATATTCTCAACCTTATATTCTTTAACATTGACTGAAGCAAGCAAGGGTATCGTTGAAATAAGAGTTTCTCTGAAATTAATTTTTTTCATATTTTATTACTGTAGACCAAAAAACAATAATACACCCAAATTTTGAGAACCCTGGGATAACCTGCTTAAGAGATATTCTCAACCTTATATTCTTTAACATTGACTGAAGCAAGCAAGGGTATCGTTGAAATAAGAGTTTCTCTGAAATTAATTATTTTCATATTTTATTACTGTAGACCAAAAAACAATAATAAACCCAAATTTTGAGAACCCTGGGTAACCTGCTTAAGAGATATTCTCAACCTTATATTCTTTAACATTGACTGAAGCAAGCAAGGGTATCGTTGAAATAAGAGTTTCTCTGAAATTAATTTTTTTCATATTTTATTACTGTAGACCAAAAAACAATAATAAACCCAAATTTTGAGAACCCTGGGATAACCTGCTTAAGAGATATTCTCAACCTTATATTCTTTAACATTGACTGAAGCAAGCAAGGGTATCGTTGAAATAAGAGTTTCTCTGAAATTAATTTTTTTCATATTTTATTACTGTAGACCAAAAAACAATAATAAACCCAAATTTTGAGAACCCTGGGATAACCTGCTTAAGAGATATTCTCTACCTTATATTCTTTAACATTGACTGAAGCAAGCAAGGGTATCGTTGAAATAAGAGTTTCGCTGAAATTAATTTTTTTCATATTTTATTACTGTAGACCAATAAACAATAATAAACCCAAATTTTGAGAACCCTGGGATAACCTGCTTAAGAGATATTCTCAACCTTATATTCTTTAACATTGACTGAAGCAAGCAAGGGTATCGTTGAAATAAGAGTTTCTCTGAAATTAATTTTTTTCATATTTTATTACTGTAGACCAAAAAACAATAATAAACCCAAATTTTGAGAACCCTGGGATAACCTGCTTAAGAGATATTCTCAACCTTATATTCTTTAACATTGACTGAAGCAAGCAAGGGTATCGTTGAAATAAGAGTTTCTCTGAAATTAATTTTTTTCATATTTTATTACTGTAGACCAAAAAACAATAATAAACCCAAATTTTGAGAACCCTGGGATAACCTGCTTAAGAGATATTCTCAACCTTATATTCTTTAACATTGACTGAAGCAAGCAAGGGTATCGTTGAAATAAGAGTTTCTCTGAAATTAATTTTTTTCATATTTTATTACTGTAGACCAAAAAACAATAATAAACCCAAATTTTGAGAACCCTGGGATAACCTGCTTAAGAGATATTCTCAACCTTATATTCTTTAACATTGACTGAAGCAAGCAAGGGTATCGTTGAAATAAGAGTTTCTCTGAAATTAATTTTTTTCATATTTTATTACTGTAGACCAAAAAACAATAATAAACCCAAATTTTGAGAACCCTGGGATAACCTGCTTAAGAGATATTCTCAACCTTATATTCTTTAACATTGACTGAAGCAAGCAAGGGTATCGTTGAAATAAGAGTTTCTTTGAAATTAATTTTTTTCATATTTTGTTACTGTAGACCAAAAAACAATAATAAACCCAAATTTTGAGAACCCTGGGATAACCTGCTTAAGAGATATTCTCAACCTTATATTCTTTAACATTGACTGAAGCAAGCAAGGGTATCGTTGAAATAAGAGTTTCTCTGAAATTAATTTTTTTCATATTTTATTACTGTAGACCAAAAAACAATAATAAACCCAAATTTTGAGAACCCTGGGATAACCTGCTTAAGAGATATTCTCAACCTTATATTCTTTAACATTGACTGAAGCAAGCAAGGGTATCGTTGAAATAAGAGTTTCGCTGAAATTAATTTTTTTCATATTTTATTACTGTAGACCGATAAACAATAATAAACCCAAATTTTGAGAACCCTGGGATAACCTGCTTAAGAGATATTCTCAACCTTATATTCTTTAACATTGACTGAAGCAAGCAAGGGTATCGTTGAAATAAGAGTTTCTTTGAAATTAATTTTTTTCATATTTTATTACTGTAGACCAAAAAACAATAATAAACCCAAATTTTGAGAACCCTGGGATAACCTGCTTAAGAGATATTCTCAACCTTATATTCTTTAACATTGACTGAAGCAAGCAAGGGTATCGTTGAAATAAGAGTTTCTCTGAAATTAATTTTTTTCATATTTTATTACTGTAGACCAAAAAACAATAATACACCCAAATTTTGAGAACCCTGGGATAACCTGCTTAAGAGATATTCTCAACCTTATATTCTTTAACATTGACTGAAGCAAGCAAGGGTATCGTTGAAATAAGAGTTTCTCTGAAATTAATTTTTTTCATATTTTATTACTGTAGACCAAAAAACAATAATAAACCCAAATTTTGAGAACCCTGGGATAACCTGCTTAAGAGATATTCTCTACCTTATATTCTTTAACATTGACTGAAGCAAGCAAGGGTATCGTTGAAATAAGAGTTTCGCTGAAATTAATTTTTTTCATATTTTATTACTGTAGACCAATAAACAATAATAAACCCAAATTTTGAGAACCCTGGGATAACCTGCTTAAGAGATATTCTCAACCTTATATTCTTTAACATTGACTGAAGCAAGCAAGGGTATCGTTGAAATAAGAGTTTCTCTGAAATTATTTTTTTTCATATTTTATTACTGTAGACCAAAAAACAATAATAAACCCAAATTTTGAGAACCCTGGGATAACCTGCTTAAGAGATATTCTCTACCTTATATTCTTTAACATTGACTGAAGCAAGCAAGGGTATCGTTGAAATAAGAGTTTCGCTGAAATTAATTTTTTTCATATTTTATTACTGTAGACCAATAAACAATAATAAACCCAAATTTTGAGAACCCTGGGATAACCTGCTTAAGAGATATTCTCAACCTTATATTCTTTAACATTGACTGAAGCAAGCAAGGGTATCGTTGAAATAAGAGTTTCTCTGAAATTAATTTTTTTCATATTTTATTACTGTAGACCAAAAAACAATAATAAACCCAAATTTTGAGAACCCTGGGATAACCTGCTTATGAGATATTCTCAACCTTATATTCTTTAACATTGACTGAAGCAAGCAAGGGTATCGTTGAAATAAGAGTTTCTCTGAAATTAATTTTTTTCATATTTTATTACTGTAGACCAAAAAACAATAATAAACCCAAATTTTGAGAACCCTGGGATAACCTGCTTAAGAGATATTCTCTACCTTATATTCTTTAACATTGACTGAAGCAAGCAAGGGTATCGTTGAAATAAGAGTTTCGCTGAAATTAATTTTTTTCATATTTTATTACTGTAGACCAATAAACAATAATAAACCCAAATTTTGAGAAGCCTGGGATAACCTGCTTAAGAGATATTCTCAACCTTATATTCTTTAACATTGACTGAAGCAAGCAAGGGTATCGTTGAAATAAGAGTTTCTCTGAAATTAATTTTTTTCATATTTTATTACTGTAGACCAAAAAACAATAATAAACCCAAATTTTGAGAACCCTGGGATAACCTGCTTAAGAGATATTCTCTACCTTATATTCTTTAACATTGACTGAAGCAAGCAAGGGTATCGTTGAAATAAGAGTTTCGCTGAAATTAGTTTTTTTCATATTTTATTACTGTAGACCAAAAAACAATAATAAACCCAAATTTTGAGAACCCTGGGATAACCTGCTTAAGAGATATTCTCTACCTTATATTCTTTAACATTGACTGAAGCAAGCAAGGGTATCGTTGAAATAAGAGTTTCGCTGAAATTAATTTTTTTCATATTTTATTACTGTAGACCAATAAACAATAATAAACCCAAATTTTGAGAACCCTGGGATAACCTGCTTAAGAGATATTCTCAACCTTATATTCTTTAACATTGACTGAAGCAAGCAAGGGTATCGTTGAAATAAGAGTTTCTCTGAAATTAATTTTTTTCATATTTTATTACTGTAGACCAAAAAACAATAATAAACCCAAATTTTGAGAACCCTGGGATAACCTGCTTAAGAGATATTCTCAACCTTATATTCTTTAACATTGACTGAAGCAAGCAAGGGTATCGTTGAAATAAGAGTTTCTCTGAAATTAATTTTTTTCATATTTTATTACTGTAGACCAAAAAACAATAATACACCCAAATTTTGAGAACCCTGGGATAACCTGCTTAAGAGATATTCTCAACCTTATATTCTTTAACATTGACTGAAGCAAGCAAGGGTATCGTTGAAATAAGAGTTTCTCTGAAATTAATTTTTTTCATATTTTATTACTGTAGACCAAAAAACAATAATAAACCCAAATTTTGAGAACCCTGGGATAACCTGCTTAAGAGATATTCTCTACCTTATATTCTTTAACATTGACTGAAGCAAGCAAGGGTATCGTTGAAATAAGAGTTTCGCTGAAATTAATTTTTTTCATATTTTATTACTGTAGACCAATAAACAATAATAAACCCAAATTTTGAGAACCCTGGGATAACCTGCTTAAGAGATATTCTCAACCTTATATTCTTTAACATTGACTGAAGCAAGCAAGGGTATCGTTGAAATAAGAGTTTCTCTGAAATTAATTTTTTTCATATTTTATTACTGTAGACCAAAAAACAATAATAAACCCAAATTTTGAGAACCCTGGGATAACCTGCTTAAGAGATATTCTCAACCTTATATTCTTTAACATTGACTGAAGCAAGCAAGGGTATCGTTGAAATAAGAGTTTCTTTGAAATTAATTTTTTTCATATTTTGTTACTGTAGACCAAAAAACAATAATAAACCCAAATTTTGAGAACCATGGGATAACCTGCTTAAGAGATATTCTCAACCTTATATTCTTTAACATTGACTGAAGCAAGCAAGGGTATCGTTGAAATAAGAGTTTCTCTGAAATTAATTTTTTTCATATTTTATTACTGTAGACCAAAAAACAATAATAAACCCAAATTTTGAGAACCCTGGGATAACCTGCTTAAGAGATATTCTCTACCTTATATTCTTTAACATTGACTGAAGCAAGCAAGGGTATCGTTGAAATAAGAGTTTCGCTGAAATTAATTTTTTTCATATTTTATTACTGTAGACCAATAAACAATAATAAACCCAAATTTTGAGAACCCTGGGATAACCTGCTTAAGAGATATTCTCAACCTTATATTCTTTAACATTGACTGAAGCAAGCAAGGGTATCGTTGAAATAAGAGTTTCTCTGAAATTAATTTTTTTCATATTTTATTACTGTAGACCAAAAAACAATAATAAACCCAAATTTTGAGAACCCTGGGATAACCTGCTTAAGAGATATTCTCTACCTTATATTCTTTAACATTGACTGAAGCAAGCAAGGGTATCGTTGAAATAAGAGTTTCGCTGAAATTAATTTTTTTCATATTTTATTACTGTAGACCAATAAACAATAATAAACCCAAATTTTGAGAACCCTGGGATAACCTGCTTAAGAGATATTCTCAACCTTATATTCTTTAACATTGACTGAAGCAAGCAAGGGTATCGTTGAAATAAGAGTTTCTCTGAAATTAATTTTTTTCATATTTTATTACTGTAGACCAAAAAACAATAATAAACCCAAATTTTGAGAACCCTGGGATAACCTGCTTAAGAGATATTCTCAACCTTATATTCTTTAACATTGACTGAAGCAAGCAAGGGTATCGTTGAAATAAGAGTTTCTCTGAAATTAATTTTTTTCATATTTTATTACTGTAGACCAAAAAACAATAATACACCCAAATTTTGAGAACCCTGGGATAACCTGCTTAAGAGATATTCTCAACCTTATATTCTTTAACATTGACTGAAGCAAGCAAGGGTATCGTTGAAATAAGAGTTTCTCTGAAATTAATTTTTTTCATATTTTATTACTGTAGACCAAAAAACAATAATAAACCCAAATTTTGAGAACCCTGGGTAACCTGCTTAAGAGATATTCTCAACCTTATATTCTTTAACATTGACTGAAGCAAGCAAGGGTATCGTTGAAATAAGAGTTTCTCTGAAATTAATTTTTTTCATATTTTATTACTGTAGACCAAAAAACAATAATAAACCCAAATTTTGAGAACCCTGGGATAACCTGCTTAAGAGATATTCTCAACCTTATATTCTTTAACATTGACTGAAGCAAGCAAGGGTATCGTTGAAATAAGAGTTTCTCTGAAATTAATTTTTTTCATATTTTATTACTGTAGACCAAAAAACAATAATAAACCCAAATTTTGAGAACCCTGGGATAACCTGCTTAAGAGATATTCTCAACCTTATATTCTTTAACATTGACTGAAGCAAGCAAGGGTATCGTTGAAATAAGAGTTTCTCTGAAATTAATTATTTTCATATTTTATTACTGTAGACCAAAAAACAATAATAAACCCAAATTTTGAGAACCCTGGGATAACCTGCTTAAGAGATATTCTCAACCTTATATTCTTTAACATTGACTGAAGCAAGCAAGGGTATCGTTGAAATAAGAGTTTCTCTGAAATTAATTTTTTTCATATTTTATTACTGTAGACCAAAAAACAATAATAAACCCAAATTTTGAGAACCCT
Organism: Diogma glabrata; assembly: GCA_963693315.1. NCBI lineage: Eukaryota > Metazoa > Arthropoda > Insecta > Diptera > Cylindrotomidae > Diogma > Diogma glabrata. The sequence continues at coordinate 102,617 of CAVNZG010000876.1, forward strand.
GGGATAACCTGCTTAAGAGATATTCTCAACCTTATATTCTTTAACATTGACTGAAGCAAGCAAGGGTATCGTTGAAATAAGAGTTTCTTTGAAATTAATTTTTTTCATATTTTATTACTGTAGACCAAAAAACAATAATAAACCCAAATTTTGAGAACCCTGGGATAACCTGCTTAAGAGATATTCTCAACCTTATATTCTTTAACATTGACTGAAGCAAGCAAGGGTATCGTTGAAATAAGAGTTTCTTTGAAATCAAATTTTTTCATATTTTATTACTGTAGACCAAAAAACAATAATAAACCCAAATTTTGAGAACCCTGGGATAACCTGCTTAAGAGATATTCTCAACCTTATATTCTTTAACATTGACTGAAGCAAGCAAGGGTATCGTTGAAATAAGAGTTTCTCTGAAATTAATTTTTTTCATATTTTATTACTGTAGACCAAAAAACAATAATAAACCCAAATTTTGAGAACCCTGGGATAACCTGCTTAAGAGATATTCTCAACCTTATATTCTTTAACATTGACTGAAGCAAGCAAGGGTATCGTTGAAATAAGAGTTTCTCTGAAATTAATTTTTTTCATATTTTATTACTGTAGACCAAAAAACAATAATAAACCCAAATTTTGAGAACCCTGGGATAACCTGCTTAAGAGATATTCTCAACCTTATATTCTTTAACATTGACTGAAGCAAGCAAGGGTATCGTTGAAATAAGAGTTTCTCTGAAATTAATTTTTTTCATATTTTATTACTGTAGACCAAAAAACAATAATAAACCCAAATTTTGAGAACCCTGGGATAACCTGCTTAAGAGATATTCTCAACCTTATATTCTTTAACATTGACTGAAGCAAGCAAGGGTATCGTTGAAATAAGAGTTTCGCTGAAATTAATTTTTTTCATATTTTATTACTGTAGACCAATAAACAATAATAAACCCAAATTTTGAGAACCCTGGGATAACCTGCTTAAGAGATATTCTCAACCTTATATTCTTTAACATTGACTGAAGCAAGCAAGGGTATCGTTGAAATAAGAGTTTCTCTGAAATTAATTTTTTTCATATTTTATTACTGTAGACCAAAAAACAATAATAAACCCAAATTTTGAGAACCCTGGGATAACCTGCTTAAGAGATATTCTCTACCTTATATTCTTTAACATTGACTGAAGCAAGCAAGGGTATCGTTGAAATAAGAGTTTCGCTGAAATTAATTTTTTTCATATTTTATTACTGTAGACCAATAAACAATAATAAACCCAAATTTTGAGAACCCTGGGATAACCTGCTTAAGAGATATTCTCAACCTTATATTCTTTAACATTGACTGAAGCAAGCAAGGGTATCGTTGAAATAAGAGTTTCTCTGAAATTAATTATTTTCATATTTTATTACTGTAGACCAAAAAACAATAATAAACCCAAATTTTGAGAACCCTGGGTAACCTGCTTAAGAGATATTCTCAACCTTATATTCTTTAACATTGACTGAAGCAAGCAAGGGTATCGTTGAAATAAGAGTTTCTCTGAAATTAATTTTTTTCATATTTTATTACTGTAGACCAAAAAACAATAATAAACCCAAATTTTGAGAACCCTGGGATAACCTGCTTAAGAGATATTCTCAACCTTATATTCTTTAACATTGACTGAAGCAAGCAAGGGTATCGTTGAAATAAGAGTTTCTCTGAAATTAATTTTTTTCATATTTTATTACTGTAGACCAAAAAACAATAATAAACCCAAATTTTGAGAACCCTGGGATAACCTGCTTAAGAGATATTCTCTACCTTATATTCTTTAACATTGACTGAAGCAAGCAAGGGTATCGTTGAAATAAGAGTTTCGCTGAAATTAATTTTTTTCATATTTTATTACTGTAGACCAATAAACAATAATAAACCCAAATTTTGAGAACCCTGGGATAACCTGCTTAAGAGATATTCTCAACCTTATATTCTTTAACATTGACTGAAGCAAGCAAGGGTATCCTTGAAATAAGAGTTTCTCTGAAATTAATTTTTTTCATATTTTATTACTGTAGACCAAAAAACAATAATAAACCCAAATTTTGAGAACCCTGGGATAACCTGCTTAAGAGATATTCTCAACCTTATATTCTTTAACATTGACTGAAGCAAGCAAGGGTATCGTTGAAATAAGAGTTTCTCTGAAATTAATTTTTTTCATATTTTATTACTGTAGACCAAAAAACAATAATAAACCCAAATTTTGAGAACCCTGGGATAACCTGCTTAAGAGATATTCTCAACCTTATATTCTTTAACATTGACTGAAGCAAGCAAGGGTATCGTTGAAATAAGAGTTTCTCTGAAATTAATTTTTTTCATATTTTATTACTGTAGACCAAAAAACAATAATAAACCCAAATTTTGAGAACCCTGGGATAACCTGCTTAAGAGATATTCTCAACCTTATATTCTTTAACATTGACTGAAGCAAGCAAGGGTATCGTTGAAATAAGAGTTTCTCTGAAATTAATTTTTTTCATATTTTATTACTGTAGACCAAAAAACAATAATAAACCCAAATTTTGAGAACCCTGTAATGGGAGGTTTATCAGGTAGACCGTGAAGGTCTACCATTTGGTCTTGCACGCAATACCCTGCTGCTAGCTCGTAGAGCGAAGGTTCTATAGACCAACCTCTTCACAAGAAATTTAGAATAAACTAAACAAAAACAGCGCGTGCTTACAATACACCACCCAGGTTCTCCAGAAGGGAGAACTGACAGTTCACAACCCTCCCCAAATTATAATTACTTTAGCAGCTCATGGCAACACTATCGTTAAATTCATATTTTTTTCAAAATTCCAAAACTATTGCAAAAATTCAATAAATCAAACTTTTTTCCAAAATTCCAAAAAAAACAAAATATTCCAAAAAAAAATTATTACAAAATCAAAGATTTAAACTTTTTTCAAAAAAAAATATTACAAAATATAAAACAAAATAATAAAAAAAATTGAAATTTCTTTCAAAAACTCCCAAAAACATTCCTAAAATTAGAACAAATCAAATATTAAAACCTTTCCATAATTTCTAATAATATTCCAAAAATTCAAAATTTTGCATAATAATTTGTTTGAAATTTTATTAGATGTACTACGCGATTTGACTATCTATACATCCTTAAGCAAATCATGAAAGATCTTACTCACTGGTTTTCCTGGTCCTACTCCATCTGTTGATCCCCAATGTGATAATCCTAGTTTTATTAAATCCAGCTGCAACAATACCATTCGCGTACATATAATCCAAATGGTCAAATCATCCAAATCACCAAACAAATATAAATAAAACCAGTGAGCCAAAATTATTTTTTTCTTCTTTAACACTATTCTCTTTATTTTTATTTCATATTTTAGTTTTATTTTTATTTTCATTATATAAAATCAAGTTAATTCTATATTTTTTTTGGAATCTCTGTCCATACTTATAACACATCATTTGTATTATTATCAAATATGAACCAAACAAATATATAAAAAAAACCGTGAACAAAAATTATTTTTTTTTTCTTTAACACAATTCTTCTTATTTTTATAAATATATTTTATAAAATTAACTTCTAAAAACATTTTTAACGAGATTTTAATTCATTAATTTTTTTATATCGGTCAACACTTAAATAAAACACTATCATTATTAATTCTGTTAGTTTTACTCTTCAACTTGGCAACCACACCCGGTACCATTCCAACTTTTCAACCTCTTATCCCAAAACCAACTAATTAACTTCCAACTTCCAACCACCAAAACTAACTCATTTTGTATCAAAAAAAAACCAACTCACTCAATAATTAAAACAAAAACTAATTCAAAAAAAAACCTGCAATCCCATGTTGCAAAAACTCAGTGAATTTTCCAATTCAACTGCCAACCACTAACTCTTTTTCTTCTAAGATTACTTTAATTTTATTTGTTTTATTATTTCCCGAGGCTCACTGGGATCGACCTTACGGTCCCATGGTCTCCTCAACAACCAAAAAAAACTTTCCTTCTCTTCTTCATCTTTCTCTTCAAAACATTCCATTCAAAAAAATTAAGGGCCAGTAAAAGATCACCACAACCAAGAAACATATGTTTGTTATCAGAATTTTGAACTTTCCAGTCATCCCTCGCACATTAATTTTCCGATGATGTTGATAAAAGTTTATGGAGTTTAAAATTTCATAAAATAAACAATCATACAAAGTATTTGTGAGAAAAATAGTGTTAATTTCATATGTAACACAATATGTCGAACCGTCAAAGTGCTTACTGAGCAAATTGAATTAGTATGATGGGTGATACTTATGTCCATGGAATAAGTACTCGGGGTGAATAAAAAGTTCGTGCAAGCAGGTGAGCGGAATGATGTGGATGTTCACACCATTACAGGACAGGACGAAAGGAGAAGATCAGTCGACTACTTTCGTACTGAGAGAGTTAAGTTCAGAAACAGGCTCGAACCCAAACCTAGAGATAGTCTCATGCTCTACCGACTGAGTTAGCCGGGCTTACAGACAAAAACAATTAAGAGATGATTCCTGGTACGGAATGGATGAACAATGACAGCCGAAAGGAAAAATGTTGAAACCTTCGATTCGTGCAAAATTACAAGTCGATTCCAGCCTAAGATGGAGCATAACATATAAAGATTTGGTGTCCTGCGCGGATAGGATGATAATAGACACAAAAAGTACTAAAGCTAAATAGTTAAACAAAGAAAAGTACTAAAGCTAAATAGTTAAACAAAGAAAAGTACTAAAGCTAAATAGTTTAAACGTCGATTCCCGCGTGGAATGGAGGATAACTGAAAATCGAAAAGGGACAAAAGGTCAACAAATTATAGTCGTGCAAAAGCACAAGTGTTTTATTTAATTTTTTCTAAACAATAATCATAAGTTAACGAGCCTCAATTTTAGGTGGTTTCCTATACGGAAAGCACATAAATCAGTAAGCAAAAATAAGATTGAATAAAAAGAAAGACATAAGCAGCAAAAAGGATATATATTAAAGGCACTTATAAACAAAGTTTGAGAAGAAACGAGAATGTTTTACCAAGACCAAAATGGAAAACCACAAATACTATACTAAACAAAAAGGTAATGGGAGAGTGTTTCGGTGTAGTAGAAAGTTGACCAGAGGGCAGCAGTGGTCTAACTATGGCTCCGAAAGCCAAGGGCTAGCATTTTCCTGCCGACTGTTCCCTGGCAAGCAAAAAAAACGCCACCGAAACACACTGTGTGGAGAGTAAAGAGGTTGGTTTTAAGGATGGAGACCGTCAGCCACAGCAGCCCGAACGACAGGCGATTCATTTCCCTGTTATCGTCCACTGGCCTACGCTCTTCCTACCTTCCAACAGGTTACGCTCTAACAAACAGAATTTTTGAAGACCATGGCAGTTAGACTAATTGAGCGTAACAATTGGTGGTCATGACCTCATTGAGAACCCGTGAATGTCGTAAAATAATTATGGTGGGATGACCTAGATGGTAAACCATCAGGGGTGAACAAGGTCCGGGCCATATCAAATCACCACTCACGACCCTCTCGCAGCAGCCATTTCCCACCCAACTAAGGTACGCGGGATCGTAAACCCCGTTAGGAATACGTCTGAAGGACCTTTCCTACCTTTGCGGTACAAAATAAACATACGAAAACTTAAACTTAAATGTTGTCTGTGTGTCAAGGACTTACGAGTTCTGCCTTTCACCCCCAGAACAACAACTATACAACAAAAAAAATATAAACTAAACGTCAACGAATTGTCTGCGCGTCAGGACTTACAAGGATCTTGCCTTTCGCCCACAGAACAAAACTTGACCAAACAAATACCTCAAAAACTAAACCTAACAGAATTGTCTGCGCGTCAGGACTTACAAAAATCTTGCCTTTCGCCCACAGAACAAAACTGAATAACAAAAACAACCTCAAACACAAATGTTGTCTGCGCGTCAGGACTTACAAGATATCTTGCCCTCCGCCCACAGAACAACCTCAGACAAAATCAAACTCACACATCAATACACAAATGTTGTCTGCGCGTCAGGACTTACAAGACTTACTCTTGCCTTTCGCCCACAGAACAACGAACAGCTACAAAAAATTCATACAAAAAAATTAAAATCTTACACCTAAATAAAAAAAAATTAAAACCAAAATACAAAAAAAAATTTCAAATGCAAATCAAAACAAAACCAAATATCTCAATTGCAAAAAACATTTTCCAAATGAACAAAAGCAATAAGACTTAAAGAATTGGTATACATGACCACTGGACACAAGCTGGGTCATGTACAGACCGACCGTACACATTACAGAGAAATTACAGTAAAAAGCCATAATGACTAAGAATGTGTCAGGCAAAAACAGATTGAAAGTCTAACCAAAAAAATATTAAAATTTGGTACGAAAACCAATTTGACCTCGCCAAACATTAATGAATTTAATGTCACACATTGACAAACAACACAAGGGTAAACAACAATGTGAAAATTTGAGAAAACCCAAACAAAAATTCAGAAAAAATCGAATTCAGAACAAAATCACAATAAAATTCTAAAACTTCGATAATTATACAATAAAATTTATGCATTCAAAAATCTAAAACATCCAAATCAAAACAATTCAGCGCAATTCAAAATTTATAATAAAATTTCCAAACAAATAACGTCTAAAAAAATTAAACGATCTAAAATAAAAATAAGGTCCTTTCGAAGCAACAAAAAAAATTTTGAAAACAAAATACAAACTTGAGTTGGCGGTTGGCAGTCGAGCTGATACTTCAAAATCAATAAATTTAAAAAAAAAATCAAAAGTATTCAAAAATTTCAAAAAAAATCAAAAACAAATCTAAATATTTAAAATATTGAGCTGGATGGTGCTGGTTGAGCGGATATATATTAAATTACAGTCAAACTTCCATAAATCGAACTTCTATAAATCGAATTTCTCTATAAATCGTATTTATATTTCGAATTCTAATTTTGTTTTTCTTTATAAATCGTTTCTATATTTCGAAATTTCCCTAAATCGAACAAAAATTGATGGCATTTGGTGGTTCGAATTATGGAAGTTTCACTGTAAGTTAAAAAAAATCTTCAAAACAAAAAATCTTTAAGAGTTCAAAAAATTTAAAATTAACAAAAAAATTCAAAGAAAAATTATTTAAAAAAATTTAAAGTTTCAAAAAAAAATTACAAACAAATTAAATATCACAAAAAATTAAAAATTTAATGATAACATTCAAATTAGAAATTCCAAAAAATTTTCTTAAAACTAACAACACAATAATTTCAAAAAAATAACTACAATCACAAAATTTTTAAAGAAATAAAATTTCAAAATTATTCAAAAAATAAAAAATAAAGAATTACCAAAAAAATTTACGAAAATTTTCAAACCAAAAAATGTTTACAATAAAACAAAAACAATTTTTTTCTAAAAAAAATAAAGTTTAAAAATTTCAAACAAACTCAAAAATAAATTTACAAACGTTTAAAATCTAAAAATCGAAAAAAAATATTTTCCACAAAAATTAGTAAAAATTATTTAAAATTATGAAACTGAGAATTATGAAATTTCCTAATATTATAGAAATTTTCAAAAAAAAATTAACAGTTACTGGTATTCTAAAATTATACAAAATTTTTTTAAAATTATTTAAAAATAATTCAAAATTTTCAAAAAAAATTTGCACACCAAAAAAATTAATTAAACCATTCGAGATATCTCAAAATTCAACAAAAAACGTCTAAAACTTGCAAAAACTTAAAAAATTATCTAAAATAAAAAACTTAAAATTACCAACATTCACCAAATTCTAAAATTACAAAAAAAATAAAAACAACATCCAAAATTAAGATTAACGAAATTCAATCCTAAACAGCTTAATCTAATTACACAAAAAAATTTCAAACAAATTAATTAGACTATTCTAATGAAATACTTTCAAAAATATAATTACCAAAATTCAAACAAGAAATTTAAACAAGCCTTATAGATACAAAAAAAATCAAAAATTTAAAATAACCTAACTAATTATAAACAAATACGTTAAATTCAAAAATCCAAAAAAAATTTTTCTGAATAAAATTTTCAAAAATTACAAAAATTTCAAAATTAGTAAAAATTTTCCAAAAAAAAATCTTGAAAATTCTAAAACTATTCTAAATTGTAAAGTAATTAATAAAACAAAACTTTTAACCTAAAGTACTTAATAAAACAAACCTTTCCAAAATTCTAAGATTGTTTATGAAAATTACAAAAATTAGTAAAATTAGGAAAAGTCCTAAAGAGACTAAATATTAGTATATTTAAAGAAAATCTAAAGTTATTCTTCAAAGAAACCTTAAAATAATTTAAAAACAAATTAATTAAAATTAACGATATACATAACCTTATTTTCAAAAAAAAACTTTAATACAATTTTCCAAAACAAAATTATTTAAAAATTAAAATCAACAATATGTATGTACTTTTCAAATAAAAATCCAAACCGATTAGCAAAACTACATTATAACAAAAAATCCAAACAATAACATTACATAAGTTAAGTTATTCTTAACTTTCAAAAAATTCTTAACAAACTTCCAGCAAAACTGACAACAATACAAAAAATCTTTTAACTTACACAACCAATATTTTCTAAAAGTTAACAGAATACAAAACATCTAAATTCTAAAACGTTTCAAAAAAATTTAATCTAAGAGTTTCAATATAACTTAAAAAAAATACGAACATAGAAAAACTAAACAAATTATATTATTTGCAATACAAAATCTAATTATATTTCAAAGAAGTATATATATGTAAAACAAAAATTTTCAAAAAAATTCACAAAAAATTAACAAATTTATATCGACAAAAAAATTAGGACAGAGTTGTGACTGACAAGAAACCAATCCGAAAAAACTAGGTGGTGATAAAAATTTAATTAAAACTAACGGGCTTTGAAAGGCTGCTCAGGTGACAACATCTGTCCGAGAAGCAAACATATGAGGTCTAGCTATGGCTCAGAGAGCCAAGGGCTAGCATTTTCCAACATATATGTTTCCCTGTCGTCCCAATACCTCACTTAACACAAAAACTATTTAAACAAACTAAATTCACAAATCAAAAAAAATTGTTGTCTCTAGAACAACCCTGTTTGGATCCAAAGACCCAAACATTGTCGCTCTAGAGCCCCACGTTGGGCGCCATCTTGTAATGGGAGGTATATCTGGTAGACCGTGAAGGTCTACCATTTGGTCTTGTACGCCAAAAACCCTGCCGCTAGCTCGTAGAGCGAAGGTTCTATAGACCAACCTCTTCACAAGAAATTTAGAATAAACTAAACAAAAACAGCGCGTGCTTACAATACACCACCCAGGTTCTCCAGAAGGGAGAACTGACAGTTCACAACCCTCCCCAAATTATAATTACTTTAGCAGCTCATGGCAACACTATCGTTAAATTCATATTTTTTTCAAAATTCCAAAACTATTGCAAAAATTCAATAAATCAAACTTTTTTCCAAAATTCCAAAAAAAACAAAATATTCCAAAAAAAAATTATTACAAAATCAAAGATTTAAACTTTTTTCAAAAAAAAATATTACAAAATATAAAACAAAATAATAAAAAAAATTGAAATTTCTTTCAAAAACTCCCAAAAACATTCCTAAAATTAGAACAAATCAAATATTAAAACCTTTCCATAATTTCTAATAATATTCCAAAAATTCAAAATTTTGCATAATAATTTGTTTGAAATTTTATTAGATGTACTACGCGATTTGACTATCTATACATCCTTAAGCAAATCATGAAAGATCTTACTCACTGGTTTTCCTGGTCCTACTCCATCTGTTGATCCCCAATGTGATAATCCTAGTTTTATTAAATCCAGCTGCAACAATACCATTCGCGTACATATAATCCAAATGGTCAAATCATCCAAATCACCAAACAAATATAAATAAAACCAGTGAGCCAAAATTATTTTTTTCTTCTTTAACACTATTCTCTTTATTTTTATTTCATATTTTAGTTTTATTTTTATTTTCATTATATAAAATCAAGTTAATTCTATATTTTTTTTGGAATCTCTGTCCATACTTATAACACATCATTTGTATTATTATCAAATATGAACCAAACAAATATATAAAAAAAACCGTGAACAAAAATTATTTTTTTTTTCTTTAACACAATTCTTCTTATTTTTATAAATATATTTTATAAAATTAACTTCTAAAAACATTTTTAACGAGATTTTAATTCATTAATTTTTTTATATCGGTCAACACTTAAATAAAACACTATCATTATTAATTCTGTTAGTTTTACTCTTCAACTTGGCAACCACACCCGGTACCATTCCAACTTTTCAACCTCTTATCCCAAAACCAACTAATTAACTTCCAACTTCCAACCACCAAAACTAACTCATTTTGTATCAAAAAAAAACCAACTCACTCAATAATTAAAACAAAAACTAATTCAAAAAAAAACCTGCAATCCCATGTTGCAAAAACTCAGTGAATTTTCCAATTCAACTGCCAACCACTAACTCTTTTTCTTCTAAGATTACTTTAATTTTATTTGTTTTATTATTTCCCGAGGCTCACTGGGATCGACCTTACGGTCCCATGGTCTCCTCAACAACCAAAAAAAACTTTCCTTCTCTTCTTCATCTTTCTCTTCAAAACATTCCATTCAAAAAAATTAAGGGCCAGTAAAAGATCACCACAACCAAGAAACATATGTTTGTTATCAGAATTTTGAACTTTCCAGTCATCCCTCGCACATTAATTTTCCGATGATGTTGATAAAAGTTTATGGAGTTTAAAATTTCATAAAATAAACAATCATACAAAGTATTTGTGAGAAAAATAGTGTTAATTTCATATGTAACACAATATGTCGAACCGTCAAAGTGCTTACTGAGCAAATTGAATTAGTATGATGGGTGATACTTATGTCCATGGAATAAGTACTCGGGGTGAATAAAAAGTTCGTGCAAGCAGGTGAGCGGAATGATGTGGATGTTCACACCATTACAACCCTGGGATAACCTGCTTAAGAGATATTCTCAACCTTATATTCTTTAACATTGACTGAAGCAAGCAAGGGTATCGTTGAAATAAGAGTTTCTTTGAAATTAATTTTTTTCATATTTTGTTACTGTAGACCAAAAAACAATAATAAACCCAAATTTTGAGAACCCTGGGATAACCTGCTTAAGAGATATTCTCAACCTTATATTCTTTAACATTGACTGAAGCAAGCAAGGGTATCGTTGAAATAAGAGTTTCTCTGAAATTAATTTTTTTCATATTTTATTACTGTAGACCAAAAAACAATAATAAACCCAAATTTTGAGAACCCTGGGATAACCTGCTTAAGAGATATTCTCTACCTTATATTCTTTAACATTGACTGAAGCAAGCAAGGGTATCGTTGAAATAAGAGTTTCGCTGAAATTAATTTTTTTCATATTTTATTACTGTAGACCGATAAACAATAATAAACCCAAATTTTGAGAACCCTGGGATAACCTGCTTAAGAGATATTCTCAACCTTATATTCTTTAACATTGACTGAAGCAAGCAAGGGTATCGTTGAAATAAGAGTTTCTCTGAAATTAATTTTTTTCATATTTTATTACTGTAGACCAAAAAACAATAATAAACCCAAATTTTGAGAACCCTGGGATAACCTGCTTAAGAGATATTCTCAACCTTATATTCTTTAACATTGACTGAAGCAAGCAAGGGTATCGTTGAAATAAGAGTTTCTCTGAAATTAATTTTTTTCATATTTTATTACTGTAGACCAAAAAACAATAATACACCCAAATTTTGAGAACCCTGGGATAACCTGCTTAAGAGATATTCTCAACCTTATATTCTTTAACATTGACTGAAGCAAGCAAGGGTATCGTTGAAATAAGAGTTTCTCTGAAATTAATTTTTTTCATATTTTATTACTGTAGACCAAAAAACAATAATAAACCCAAATTTTGAGAACCCTGGGATAACCTGCTTAAGAGATATTCTCTACCTTATATTCTTTAACATTGACTGAAGCAAGCAAGGGTATCGTTGAAATAAGAGTTTCGCTGAAATTAATTATTTTCATATTTTATCACTGTAGACCAATAAACAATAATAAACCCAAATTTTGAGAACCCTGGGATAACCTGCTTAAGAGATATTCTCAACCTTATATTCTTTAACATTGACTGAAGCAAGCAAGGGTATCGTTGAAATAAGAGTTTCTCTGAAATTAATTTTTTTCATATTTTATTACTGTAGACCAAAAAACAATAATAAACCCAAATTTTGAGAACCCTGGGATAACCTGCTTAAGAGATATTCTCAACCTTATATTCTTTAACATTGACTGAAGCAAGCAAGGGTATCGTTGAAATAAGAGTTTCTCTGAAATTAATTTTTTTCATATTTTATTACTGTAGACCAAAAAACAATAATAAACCCAAATTTTGAGAACCCTGGGATAACCTGCTTAAGAGATATTCTCTACCTTATATTCTTTAACATTGACTGAAGCAAGCAAGGGTATCGTTGAAATAAGAGTTTCGCTGAAATTAATTTTTTTCATATTTTATTACTGTAGACCAATAAACAATAATAAACCCAAATTTTGAGAACCCTGGGATAACCTGCTTAAGAGATATTCTCAACCTTATATTCTTTAACATTGACTGAAGCAAGCAAGGGTATCGTTGAAATAAGAGTTTCTCTGAAATTAATTTTTTTCATATTTTATTACTGTAGACCAAAAAACAATAATAAACCCAAATTTTGAGAACCCTGGGATAACCTGCTTAAGAGATATTCTCTACCTTATATTCTTTAACATTGACTGAAGCAAGCAAGGGTATCGTTGAAATAAGAGTTTCGCTGAAATTAATTTTTTTCATATTTTATTACTGTAGACCAATAAACAATAATAAACTCAAATTTTGAGAACCCTGGGATAACCTGCTTAAGAGATATTCTCAACCTTATATTCTTTAACATTGACTGAAGCAAGCAAGGGTATCGTTGAAATAAGAGTTTCTCTGAAATTAATTTTTTTCATATTTTATTACTGTAGACCAAAAAACAATAATAAACCCAAATTTTGAGAACCCTGGGATAACCTGCTTAAGAGATATTCTCAACCTTATATTCTTTAACATTGACTGAAGCAAGCAAGGGTATCGTTGAAATAAGAGTTTCTCTGAAATTAATTTTTTTCATATTTTATTACTGTAGACCAAAAAACAATAATAAACCCAAATTTTGAGAACCCTGGGATAACCTGCTTAAGAGATATTCTCTACCTTATATTCTTTAACATTGACTGAAGCAAGCAAGGGTATCGTTGAAATAAGAGTTTCGCTGAAATTAATTTTTTTCATATTTTATTACTGTAGACCAATAAACAATAATAAACCCAAATTTTGAGAACCCTGGGATAACCTGCTTAAGAGATATTCTCAACCTTATATTCTTTAACATTGACTGAAGCAAGCAAGGGTATCGTTGAAATAAGAGTTTCTCTGAAATTAATTTTTTTCATATTTTATTACTGTAGACCAAAAAACAATAATAAACCCAAATTTTGAGAACCCTGGGATAACCTGCTTAAGAGATATTCTCTACCTTATATTCTTTAACATTGACTGAAGCAAGCAAGGGTATCGTTGAAATAAGAGTTTCGCTGAAATTAATTTTTTTCATATTTTATTACTGTAGACCAAAAAACAATAATAAACCCAAATTTTGAGAACCCTGGGATAACCTGCTTAAGAGATATTCTCTACCTTATATTCTTTAACATTGACTGAAGCAAGCAAGGGTATCGTTGAAATAAGAGTTTCGCTGAAATTAATTTTTTTCATATTTTATTACTGTAGACCAATAAACAATAATAAACCCAAATTTTGAGAACCCTGGGATAACCTGCTTAAGAGATATTCTCAACCTTATATTCTTTAACATTGACTGAAGCAAGCAAGGGTATCGTTGAAATAAGAGTTTCTCTGAAATTAATTTTTTTCATATTTTATTACTGTAGACCAAAAAACAATAATAAACCCAAATTTTGAGAACCCTGGGATAACCTGCTTAAGAGATATTCTCAACCTTATATTCTTTAACATTGACTGAAGCAAGCAAGGGTATCGTTGAAATAAGAGTTTCTCTGAAATTAATTTTTTTCATATTTTATTACTGTAGACCAAAAAACAATAATACACCCAAATTTTGAGAACCCTGGGATAACCTGCTTAAGAGATATTCTCAACCTTATATTCTTTAACATTGACTGAAGCAAGCAAGGGTATCGTTGAAATAAGAGTTTCTCTGAAATTAATTATTTTCATATTTTATTACTGTAGACCAAAAAACAATAATAAACCCAAATTTTGAGAACCCTGGGTAACCTGCTTAAGAGATATTCTCAACCTTATATTCTTTAACATTGACTGAAGCAAGCAAGGGTATCGTTGAAATAAGAGTTTCTCTGAAATTAATTTTTTTCATATTTTATTACTGTAGACCAAAAAACAATAATAAACCCAAATTTTGAGAACCCTGGGATAACCTGCTTAAGAGATATTCTCAACCTTATATTCTTTAACATTGACTGAAGCAAGCAAGGGTATCGTTGAAATAAGAGTTTCTCTGAAATTAATTTTTTTCATATTTTATTACTGTAGACCAAAAAACAATAATAAACCCAAATTTTGAGAACCCTGCGATAACCTGCTTAAGAGATATTCTCTACCTTATATTTTTTAACATTGACTGAAGCAAGCAAGGGTATCGTTGAAATAAGAGTTTCGCTGAAATTAATTTTTTTCATATTTTATTACTGTAGACCAATAAACAATAATAAACCCAAATTTTGAGAAGCCTGGGATAACCTGCTTAAGAGATATTCTCAACCTTATATTCTTTAACATTGACTGAAGCAAGCAAGGGTATCGTTGAAATAAGAGTTTCTCTGAAATTAATTTTTTTCATATTTTATTACTGTAGACCAAAAAACAATAATAAACCCAAATTTTGAGAACCCTGGGATAACCTGCTTAAGAGATATTCTCAACCTTATATTCTTTAACATTGACTGCAGCAAGCAAGGGTATCGTTGAAATAAGAGTTTCTCTGAAATTAATTTTTTTCATATTTTATTACTGTAGACCAAAAAACAATAATAAACCCAAATTTTGAGAACCCTGGGATAACCTGCTTAAGAGATATTCTCAACCTTATATTCTTTAACATTGACTGAAGCAAGCAAGGGTATCGTTGAAATAAGAGTTTCTCTGAAATTAATTTTTTTCATATTTTATTACTGTAGACCAAAAAACAATAATAAACCCAAATTTTGAGAACCCTGGGATAACCTGCTTAAGAGATATTCTCAACCTTATATTCTTTAACATTGACTGAAGCAAGCAAGGGTATCGTTGAAATAAGAGTTTCTCTGAAATTAATTTTTTTCATATTTTATTACTGTAGACCAAAAAACAATAATAAACCCAAATTTTGAGAACCCTGGGATAACCTGCTTAAGAGATATTCTCAACCTTATATTCTTTAACATTGACTGAAGCAAGCAAGGGTATCGTTGAAATAAGAGTTTCTTTGAAATTAATTTTTTTCATATTTTGTTACTGTAGACCAAAAAATAATAATAAACCCAAATTTTGAGAACCCTGGGATAACCTGCTTAAGAGATATTCTCAACCTTATATTCTTTAACATTGACTGAAGCAAGCAAGGGTATCGTTGAAATAAGAGTTTCTCTGAAATTAATTTTTTTCATATTTTATTACTGTAGACCAAAAAACAATAATAAACCCAAATTTTGAGAACCCTGGGATAACCTGCTTAAGAGATATTCTCTACCTTATATTCTTTAACATTGACTGAAGCAAGCAAGGGTATCGTTGAAATAAGAGTTTCGCTGAAATTAATTTTTTTCATATTTTATTACTGTAGACCAATAAACAATAATAAACCCAAATTTTGAGAACCCTGGGATAACCTGCTTAAGAGATATTCTCAACCTTATATTCTTTAACATTGACTGAAGCAAGCAAGGGTATCGTTGAAATAAGAGTTTCTCTGAAATTAATTTTTTTCATATTTTATTACTGTAGACCAAAAAACAATAATAAACCCAAATTTTGAGAACCCTGGGATAACCTGCTTAAGAGATATTCTCAACCTTATATTCTTTAACATTGACTGAAGCAAGCAAGGGTATCGTTGAAATAAGAGTTTCTCTGAAATTAATTTTTTTCATATTTTATTACTGTAGACCAAAAAACAATAATACACCCAAATTTTGAGAACCCTGGGATAACCTGCTTAAGAGATATTCTCAACCTTATATTCTTTAACATTGACTGAAGCAAGCAAGGGTATCGTTGAAATAAGAGTTTCTCTGAAATTAATTTTTTTCATATTTTATTACTGTAGACCAAAAAACAATAATAAACCCAAATTTTGAGAACCCTGGGATAACCTGCTTAAGAGATATTCTCTACCTTATATTCTTTAACATTGACTGAAGCAAGCAAGGGTATCGTTGAAATAAGAGTTTCGCTGAAATTAATTTTTTTCATATTTTATTACTGTAGACCAATAAACAATAATAAACCCAAATTTTGAGAACCCTGGGATAACCTGCTTAAGAGATATTCTCAACCTTATATTCTTTAACATTGACTGAAGCAAGCAAGGGTATC
This sequence comes from Diogma glabrata, assembly GCA_963693315.1. Classification (NCBI taxonomy): domain Eukaryota; kingdom Metazoa; phylum Arthropoda; class Insecta; order Diptera; family Cylindrotomidae; genus Diogma; species Diogma glabrata. Next base: position 119,387 of record CAVNZG010000876.1, read on the forward strand.
GTTGAAATAAGAGTTTCTCTGAAATTAATTTTTTTCATATTTTATTACTGTAGACCAAAAAACAATAATAAACCCAAATTTTGAGAACCCTGGGATAACCTGCTTAAGAGATATTCTCAACCTTATATTCTTTAACATTGACTGAAGCAAGCAAGGGTATCGTTGAAATAAGAGTTTCGCTGACATTAATTTTTTTCATATTTTATTACTGTAGACCAATAAACAATAATAAACCCAAATTTTGAGAACCCTGGGATAACCTGCTTAAGAGATATTCTCAACCTTATATTCTTTAACATTGACTGAAGCAAGCAAGGGTATCGTTGAAATAAGAGTTTCGCTGAAATTAATTTTTTTCATATTTTATTACTGTAGACCAATAAACAATAATAAACCCAAATTTTGAGAACCCTGGGATAACCTGCTTAAGAGATATTCTCAACCTTATATTCTTTAACATTGACTGAAGCAAGCAAGGGTATCGTTGAAATAAGAGTTTCTCTGAAATTAATTTTTTTCATATTTTATTACTGTAGACCAAAAAACAATAATAAACCCAAATTTTGAGAACCCTGGGATAACCTGCTTAACAGATATTCTCAACCTTATATTCTTTAACATTGACTGAAGCAAGCAAGGGTATCGTTGAAATAAGAGTTTCTCTGAAATTAATTTTTTTCATATTTTATTACTGTAGACCAAAAAACAATAATAAACCCAAATTTTGAGAACCCTGGGATAACCTGCTTAAGAGATATTCTCAAGCTTATATTCTTTAACATTGACTGAAGCAAGCAAGGGTATCGTTGAAATAAGAGTTTCTCTGAAATTAATTTTTTTCATATTTTATTACTGTAGACCAAAAAACAATAATAAACCCAAATTTTGAGAACCCTGGGATAACCTGCTTAAGAGATATTCTCAACCTTATATTCTTTAACATTGACTGAAGCAAGCAAGGGTATCGTTGAAATAAGAGTTTCTTTGAAATTAATTTTTTTCATATTTTGTTACTGTAGACCAAAAAACAATAATAAACCCAAATTTTGAGAACCCTGGGATAACCTGCTTAAGAGATATTCTCAACCTTATATTCTTTAACATTGACTGAAGCAAGCAAGGGTATCGTTGAAATAAGAGTTTCTCTGAAATTAATTTTTTTCATATTTTATTACTGTAGACCAAAAAACAATAATAAACCCAAATTTTGAGAACCCTGGGATAACCTGCTTAAGAGATATTCTCTACCTTATATTCTTTAACATTGACTGAAGCAAGCAAGGGTATCGTTGAAATAAGAGTTTCGCTGAAATTAATTTTTTTCATATTTTATTACTGTAGACCAATAAACAATAATAAACCCAAATTTTGAGAACCCTGGGATAACCTGCTTAAGAGATATTCTCAACCTTATATTCTTTAACATTGACTGAAGCAAGCAAGGGTATCGTTGAAATAAGAGTTTCTCTGAAATTAATTTTTTTCATATTTTATTACTGTAGACCAAAAAACAATAATAAACCCAAATTTTGAGAACCCTGGGATAACCTGCTTAAGAGATATTCTCTACCTTATATTCTTTAACATTGACTGAAGCAAGCAAGGGTATCGTTGAAATAAGAGTTTCGCTGAAATTAATTTTTTTCATATTTTATTACTGTAGACCAATAAACAATAATAAACCCAAATTTTGAGAACCCTGGGATAACCTGCTTAAGAGATATTCTCAACCTTATATTCTTTAACATTGACTGAAGCAAGCAAGGGTATCGTTGAAATAAGAGTTTCTCTGAAATTAATTTTTTTCATATTTTATTACTGTAGACCAAAAAACAATAATAAACCCAAATTTTGAGAACCCTGGGATAACCTGCTTAAGAGATATTCTCAACCTTATATTCTTTAACATTGACTGAAGCAAGCAAGGGTATCGTTGAAATAAGAGTTTCTCTGAAATTAATTTTTTTCATATTTTATTACTGTAGACCAAAAAACAATAATACACCCAAATTTTGAGAACCCTGGGATAACCTGCTTAAGAGATATTCTCAACCTTATATTCTTTAACATTGACTGAAGCAAGCAAGGGTATCGTTGAAATAAGAGTTTCTCTGAAATTAATTTTTTTCATATTTTATTACTGTAGACCAAAAAACAATAATAAACCCAAATTTTGAGAACCCTGGGATAACCTGCTTAAGAGATATTCTCAACCTTATATTCTTTAACATTGACTGAAGCAAGCAAGGGTATCGTTGAAATAAGAGTTTCTCTGAAATTAATTTTTTTCATATTTTATTACTGTAGACCAAAAAACAATAATACACCCAAATTTTGAGAACCCTGGGATAACCTGCTTAAGAGATATTCTCAACCTTATATTCTTTAACATTGACTGAAGCAAGCAAGGGTATCGTTGAAATAAGAGTTTCTCTGAAATTAATTTTTTTCATATTTTATTACTGTAGACCAAAAAACAATAATAAACCCAAATTTTGAGAACCCTGGGTAACCTGCTTAAGAGATATTCTCAACCTTATATTCTTTAACATTGACTGAAGCAAGCAAGGGTATCGTTGAAATAAGAGTTTCTCTGAAATTAATTTTTTTCATATTTTATTACTGTAGACCAAAAAACAATAATAAACCCAAATTTTGAGAACCCTGGGATAACCTGCTTAAGAGATATTCTCTACCTTATATTCTTTAACATTGACTGAAGCAAGCAAGGGTATCGTTGAAATAAGAGTTTCGCTGAAATTAATTTTTTTCATATTTTATTACTGTAGACCAATAAACAATAATAAACCCAAATTTTGAGAACCCTGGGATAACCTGCTTAAGAGATATTCTCAACCTTATATTCTTTAACATTGACTGAAGCAAGCAAGGGTATCGTTGAAATAAGAGTTTCTCTGAAATTAATTTTTTTCATATTTTATTACTGTAGACCAAAAAACAATAATAAACCCAAATTTTGAGAACCCTGGGATAACCTGCTTAAGAGATATTCTCAACCTTATATTCTTTAACATTGACTGAAGCAAGCAAGGGTATCGTTGAAATAAGAGTTTCTCTGAAATTAATTTTTTTCATATTTTATTACTGTAGACCAAAAAACAATAATACACCCAAATTTTGAGAACCCTGGGATAACCTGCTTAAGAGATATTCTCAACCTTATATTCTTTAACATTGACTGAAGCAAGCAAGGGTATCGTTGAAATAAGAGTTTCTCTGAAATTAATTTTTTTCATATTTTATTACTGTAGACCAAAAAACAATAATAAACCCAAATTTTGAGAAACCTGGGATAACCTGCTTAAGAGATATTCTCTACCTTATATTCTTTAACATTGACTGAAGCAAGCAAGGGTATCGTTGAAATAAGAGTTTCGCTGAAATTAATTTTTTTCATATTTTATTACTGTAGACCAATAAACAATAATAAACCCAAATTTTGAGAACCCTGGGATAACCTGCTTAAGAGATATTCTCAACCTTATATTCTTTAACATTGACTGAAGCAAGCAAGGGTATCGTTGAAATAAGAGTTTCTCTGAAATTAATTTTTTTCATATTTTATTACTGTAGACCAAAAAACAATAATAAACCCAAATTTTGAGAACCCTGGGATAACCTGCTTAAGAGATATTCTCAACCTTATATTCTTTAACATTGACTGAAGCAAGCAAGGGTATCGTTGAAATAAGAGTTTCTCTGAAATTAATTTTTTTCATATTTTATTACTGTAGACCAAAAAACAATAATAAACCCAAATTTTGAGAACCCTGGGATAACCTGCTTAAGAGATATTCTCTACCTTATATTCTTTAACATTGACTGAAGCAAGCAAGGGTATCGTTGAAATAAGAGTTTCGCTGAAATTAATTTTTTTCATATTTTATTACTGTAGACCAATAAACAATAATAAACCCAAATTTTGAGAACCCTGGGATAACCTGCTTAAGAGATATTCTCAACCTTATATTCTTTAACATTGACTGAAGCAAGCAAGGGTATCGTTGAAATAAGAGTTTCTCTGAAATTAATTTTTTTCATATTTTATTACTGTAGACCAAAAAACAATAATAAACCCAAATTTTGAGAACCCTGGGATAACCTGCTTAAGAGATATTCTCTACCTTATATTCTTTAACATTGACTGAAGCAAGCAAGGGTATCGTTGAAATAAGAGTTTCGCTGAAATTAATTTTTTTCATATTTTATTACTGTAGACCAAAAAACAATAATAAACCCAAATTTTGAGAACCCTGGGATAACCTGCTTAAGAGATATTCTCAACCTTATATTCTTTAACATTGACTGAAGCAAGCAAGGGTATCGTTGAAATAAGAGTTTCTCTGAAATTAATTTTTTTCATATTTTATTACTGTAGACCAAAAAACAATAATAAACCCAAATTTTGAGAACCCTGGGATAACCTGCTTAAGAGATATTCTCAACCTTATATTCTTTAACATTGACTGAAGCAAGCAAGGGTATCGTTGAAATAAGAGTTTCTCTGAAATTAATTTTTTTCATATTTTATTACTGTAGACCAAAAAACAATAATACACCCAAATTTTGAGAACCCTGGGATAACCTGCTTAAGAGATATTCTCAACCTTATATTCTTTAACATTGACTGAAGCAAGCAAGGGTATCGTTGAAATAAGAGTTTCGCTGACATTAATTTTTTTCATATTTTATTACTGTAGACCAATAAACAATAATAAACCCAAATTTTGAGAACCCTGGGATAACCTGCTTAAGAGATATTCTCAACCTTATATTCTTTAACATTGACTGAAGCAAGCAAGGGTATCGTTGAAATAAGAGTTTCGCTGAAATTAATTTTTTTCATATTTTATTACTGTAGACCAATAAACAATAATAAACCCAAATTTTGAGAACCCTGGGATAACCTGCTTAAGAGATATTCTCTACCTTATATTCTTTAACATTGACTGAAGCAAGCAAGGGTATCGTTGAAATAAGAGTTTCGCTGAAATTAATTTTTTTCATATTTTATTACTGTAGACCAATAAACAATAATAAACCCAAATTTTGAGAACCCTGGGATAACCTGCTTAAGAGATATTCTCAACCTTATATTCTTTAACATTGACTGAAGCAAGCAAGGGTATCGTTGAAATAAGAGTTTCTCTGAAATTAATTTTTTTCATATTTTATTACTGTAGACCAAAAAACAATAATAAACCCAAATTTTGAGAACCCTGGGATAACCTGCTTAAGAGATATTCTCTACCTTATATTCTTTAACATTGACTGAAGCAAGCAAGGGTATCGTTGAAATAAGAGTTTCGCTGAAATTAATTTTTTTCATATTTTATTACTGTAGACCAAAAAACAATAATAAACCCAAATTTTGAGAACCCTGGGATAACCTGCTTAAGAGATATTCTCAACCTTATATTCTTTAACATTGACTGAAGCAAGCAAGGGTATCGTTGAAATAAGAGTTTCTCTGAAATTAATTTTTTTCATATTTTATTACTGTAGACCAAAAAACAATAATAAACCCAAATTTTGAGAACCCTGGGATAACCTGCTTAAGAGATATTCTCAACCTTATATTCTTTAACATTGACTGAAGCAAGCAAGGGTATCGTTGAAATAAGAGTTTCTCTGAAATTAATTTTTTTCATATTTTATTACTGTAGACCAAAAAACAATAATACACCCAAATTTTGAGAACCCTGGGATAACCTGCTTAAGAGATATTCTCAACCTTATATTCTTTAACATTGACTGAAGCAAGCAAGGGTATCGTTGAAATAAGAGTTTCGCTGACATTAATTTTTTTCATATTTTATTACTGTAGACCAATAAACAATAATAAACCCAAATTTTGAGAACCCTGGGATAACCTGCTTAAGAGATATTCTCAACCTTATATTCTTTAACATTGACTGAAGCAAGCAAGGGTATCGTTGAAATAAGAGTTTCGCTGAAATTAATTTTTTTCATATTTTATTACTGTAGACCAATAAACAATAATAAACCCAAATTTTGAGAACCCTGGGATAACCTGCTTAAGAGATATTCTCAACCTTATATTCTTTAACATTGACTGAAGCAAGCAAGGGTATCGTTGAAATAAGAGTTTCTCTGAAATTAATTTTTTTCATATTTTATTACTGTAGACCAAAAAACAATAATAAACCCAAATTTTGAGAACCCTGGGATAACCTGCTTAAGAGATATTCTCAACCTTATATTCTTTAACATTGACTGAAGCAAGCAAGGGTATCGTTGAAATAAGAGTTTCTCTGAAATTAATTTTTTTCATATTTTATTACTGTAGACCAAAAAACAATAATAAACCCAAATTTTGAGAACCCTGGGATAACCTGCTTAAGAGATATTCTCAAGCTTATATTCTTTAACATTGACTGAAGCAAGCAAGGGTATCGTTGAAATAAGAGTTTCTCTGAAATTAATTTTTTTCATATTTTATTACTGTAGACCAAAAAACAATAATAAACCCAAATTTTGAGAACCCTGGGATAACCTGCTTAAGAGATATTCTCAACCTTATATTCTTTAACATTGACTGAAGCAAGCAAGGGTATCGTTGAAATAAGAGTTTCTTTGAAATTAATTTTTTTCATATTTTGTTACTGTAGACCAAAAAACAATAATAAACCCAAATTTTGAGAACCCTGGGATAACCTGCTTAAGAGATATTCTCAACCTTATATTCTTTAACATTGACTGAAGCAAGCAAGGGTATCGTTGAAATAAGAGTTTCTCTGAAATTAATTTTTTTCATATTTTATTACTGTAGACCAAAAAACAATAATAAACCCAAATTTTGAGAACCCTGGGATAACCTGCTTAAGAGATATTCTCTACCTTATATTCTTTAACATTGACTGAAGCAAGCAAGGGTATCGTTGAAATAAGAGTTTCTCTGAAATTAATTTTTTTCATATTTTATTACTGTAGACCAAAAAACAATAATAAACCCAAATTTTGAGAACCCTGGGATAACCTGCTTAAGAGATATTCTCTACCTTATATTCTTTAACATTGACTGAAGCAAGCAAGGGTATCGTTGAAATAAGAGTTTCGCTGAAATTAATTTTTTTCATATTTTATTACTGTAGACCAATAAACAATAATAAACCCAAATTTTGAGAACCCTGGGATAACCTGCTTAAGAGATATTCTCAACCTTATATTCTTTAACATTGACTGAAGCAAGCAAGGGTATCGTTGAAATAAGAGTTTCTCTGAAATTAATTTTTTTCATATTTTATTACTGTAGACCAAAAAACAATAATAAACCCAAATTTTGAGAACCCTGGGATAACCTGCTTAAGAGATATTCTCAACCTTATATTCTTTAACATTGACTGAAGCAAGCAAGGGTATCGTTGAAATAAGAGTTTCTCTGAAATTAATTTTTTTCATATTTTATTACTGTAGACCAAAAAACAATAATACACCCAAATTTTGAGAACCCTGGGATAACCTGCTTAAGAGATATTCTCAACCTTATATTCTTTAACATTGACTGAAGCAAGCAAGGGTATCGTTGAAATAAGAGTTTCTCTGAAATTAATTTTTTTCATATTTTATTACTGTAGACCAAAAAACAATAATAAACCCAAATTTTGAGAACCCTGGGATAACCTGCTTAAGAGATATTCTCAACCTTATATTCTTTAACATTGACTGAAGCAAGCAAGGGTATCGTTGAAATAAGAGTTTCTCTGAAATTAATTTTTTTCATATTTTATTACTGTAGACCAAAAAACAATAATACACCCAAATTTTGAGAACCCTGGGATAACCTGCTTAAGAGATATTCTCAACCTTATATTCTTTAACATTGACTGAAGCAAGCAAGGGTATCGTTGAAATAAGAGTTTCTCTGAAATTAATTTTTTTCATATTTTATTACTGTAGACCAAAAAACAATAATAAACCCAAATTTTGAGAACCCTGGGTAACCTGCTTAAGAGATATTCTCAACCTTATATTCTTTAACATTGACTGAAGCAAGCAAGGGTATCGTTGAAATAAGAGTTTCTCTGAAATTAATTTTTTTCATATTTTATTACTGTAGACCAAAAAACAATAATAAACCCAAATTTTGAGAACCCTGGGATAACCTGCTTAAGAGATATTCTCTACCTTATATTCTTTAACATTGACTGAAGCAAGCAAGGGTATCGTTGAAATAAGAGTTTCGCTGAAATTAATTTTTTTCATATTTTATTACTGTAGACCAATAAACAATAATAAACCCAAATTTTGAGAACCCTGGGATAACCTGCTTAAGAGATATTCTCAACCTTATATTCTTTAACATTGACTGAAGCAAGCAAGGGTATCGTTGAAATAAGAGTTTCTCTGAAATTAATTTTTTTCATATTTTATTACTGTAGACCAAAAAACAATAATAAACCCAAATTTTGAGAACCCTGGGATAACCTGCTTAAGAGATATTCTCAACCTTATATTCTTTAACATTGACTGAAGCAAGCAAGGGTATCGTTGAAATAAGAGTTTCTCTGAAATTAATTTTTTTCATATTTTATTACTGTAGACCAAAAAACAATAATACACCCAAATTTTGAGAACCCTGGGATAACCTGCTTAAGAGATATTCTCAACCTTATATTCTTTAACATTGACTGAAGCAAGCAAGGGTATCGTTGAAATAAGAGTTTCTCTGAAATTAATTTTTTTCATATTTTATTACTGTAGACCAAAAAACAATAATAAACCCAAATTTTGAGAAACCTGGGATAACCTGCTTAAGAGATATTCTCTACCTTATATTCTTTAACATTGACTGAAGCAAGCAAGGGTATCGTTGAAATAAGAGTTTCGCTGAAATTAATTTTTTTCATATTTTATTACTGTAGACCAATAAACAATAATAAACCCAAATTTTGAGAACCCTGGGATAACCTGCTTAAGAGATATTCTCAACCTTATATTCTTTAACATTGACTGAAGCAAGCAAGGGTATCGTTGAAATAAGAGTTTCTCTGAAATTAATTTTTTTCATATTTTATTACTGTAGACCAAAAAACAATAATAAACCCAAATTTTGAGAACCCTGGGATAACCTGCTTAAGAGATATTCTCAACCTTATATTCTTTAACATTGACTGAAGCAAGCAAGGGTATCGTTGAAATAAGAGTTTCTCTGAAATTAATTTTTTTCATATTTTATTACTGTAGACCAAAAAACAATAATAAACCCAAATTTTGAGAACCCTGGGATAACCTGCTTAAGAGATATTCTCTACCTTATATTCTTTAACATTGACTGAAGCAAGCAAGGGTATCGTTGAAATAAGAGTTTCGCTGAAATTAATTTTTTTCATATTTTATTACTGTAGACCAATAAACAATAATAAACCCAAATTTTGAGAACCCTGGGATAACCTGCTTAAGAGATATTCTCAACCTTATATTCTTTAACATTGACTGAAGCAAGCAAGGGTATCGTTGAAATAAGAGTTTCTCTGAAATTAATTTTTTTCATATTTTATTACTGTAGACCAAAAAACAATAATAAACCCAAATTTTGAGAACCCTGGGATAACCTGCTTAAGAGATATTCTCTACCTTATATTCTTTAACATTGACTGAAGCAAGCAAGGGTATCGTTGAAATAAGAGTTTCGCTGAAATTAATTTTTTTCATATTTTATTACTGTAGACCAAAAAACAATAATAAACCCAAATTTTGAGAACCCTGGGATAACCTGCTTAAGAGATATTCTCAACCTTATATTCTTTAACATTGACTGAAGCAAGCAAGGGTATCGTTGAAATAAGAGTTTCTCTGAAATTAATTTTTTTCATATTTTATTACTGTAGACCAAAAAACAATAATAAACCCAAATTTTGAGAACCCTGGGATAACCTGCTTAAGAGATATTCTCAACCTTATATTCTTTAACATTGACTGAAGCAAGCAAGGGTATCGTTGAAATAAGAGTTTCTCTGAAATTAATTTTTTTCATATTTTATTACTGTAGACCAAAAAACAATAATACACCCAAATTTTGAGAACCCTGGGATAACCTGCTTAAGAGATATTCTCAACCTTATATTCTTTAACATTGACTGAAGCAAGCAAGGGTATCGTTGAAATAAGAGTTTCGCTGACATTAATTTTTTTCATATTTTATTACTGTAGACCAATAAACAATAATAAACCCAAATTTTGAGAACCCTGGGATAACCTGCTTAAGAGATATTCTCAACCTTATATTCTTTAACATTGACTGAAGCAAGCAAGGGTATCGTTGAAATAAGAGTTTCGCTGAAATTAATTTTTTTCATATTTTATTACTGTAGACCAATAAACAATAATAAACCCAAATTTTGAGAACCCTGGGATAACCTGCTTAAGAGATATTCTCTACCTTATATTCTTTAACATTGACTGAAGCAAGCAAGGGTATCGTTGAAATAAGAGTTTCGCTGAAATTAATTTTTTTCATATTTTATTACTGTAGACCAATAAACAATAATAAACCCAAATTTTGAGAACCCTGGGATAACCTGCTTAAGAGATATTCTCAACCTTATATTCTTTAACATTGACTGAAGCAAGCAAGGGTATCGTTGAAATAAGAGTTTCTCTGAAATTAATTTTTTTCATATTTTATTACTGTAGACCAAAAAACAATAATAAACCCAAATTTTGAGAACCCTGGGATAACCTGCTTAAGAGATATTCTCTACCTTATATTCTTTAACATTGACTGAAGCAAGCAAGGGTATCGTTGAAATAAGAGTTTCGCTGAAATTAATTTTTTTCATATTTTATTACTGTAGACCAAAAAACAATAATAAACCCAAATTTTGAGAACCCTGGGATAACCTGCTTAAGAGATATTCTCAACCTTATATTCTTTAACATTGACTGAAGCAAGCAAGGGTATCGTTGAAATAAGAGTTTCTCTGAAATTAATTTTTTTCATATTTTATTACTGTAGACCAAAAAACAATAATAAACCCAAATTTTGAGAACCCTGGGATAACCTGCTTAAGAGATATTCTCAACCTTATATTCTTTAACATTGACTGAAGCAAGCAAGGGTATCGTTGAAATAAGAGTTTCTCTGAAATTAATTTTTTTCATATTTTATTACTGTAGACCAAAAAACAATAATACACCCAAATTTTGAGAACCCTGGGATAACCTGCTTAAGAGATATTCTCAACCTTATATTCTTTAACATTGACTGAAGCAAGCAAGGGTATCGTTGAAATAAGAGTTTCGCTGACATTAATTTTTTTCATATTTTATTACTGTAGACCAATAAACAATAATAAACCCAAATTTTGAGAACCCTGGGATAACCTGCTTAAGAGATATTCTCAACCTTATATTCTTTAACATTGACTGAAGCAAGCAAGGGTATCGTTGAAATAAGAGTTTCGCTGAAATTAATTTTTTTCATATTTTATTACTGTAGACCAATAAACAATAATAAACCCAAATTTTGAGAACCCTGGGATAACCTGCTTAAGAGATATTCTCAACCTTATATTCTTTAACATTGACTGAAGCAAGCAAGGGTATCGTTGAAATAAGAGTTTCTCTGAAATTAATTTTTTTCATATTTTATTACTGTAGACCAAAAAACAATAATAAACCCAAATTTTGAGAACCCTGGGATAACCTGCTTAAGAGATATTCTCAACCTTATATTCTTTAACATTGACTGAAGCAAGCAAGGGTATCGTTGAAATAAGAGTTTCTCTGAAATTAATTTTTTTCATATTTTATTACTGTAGACCAAAAAACAATAATAAACCCAAATTTTGAGAACCCTGGGATAACCTGCTTAAGAGATATTCTCAAGCTTATATTCTTTAACATTGACTGAAGCAAGCAAGGGTATCGTTGAAATAAGAGTTTCTCTGAAATTAATTTTTTTCATATTTTATTACTGTAGACCAAAAAACAATAATAAACCCAAATTTTGAGAACCCTGGGATAACCTGCTTAAGAGATATTCTCAACCTTATATTCTTTAACATTGACTGAAGCAAGCAAGGGTATCGTTGAAATAAGAGTTTCTTTGAAATTAATTTTTTTCATATTTTGTTACTGTAGACCAAAAAACAATAATAAACCCAAATTTTGAGAACCCTGGGATAACCTGCTTAAGAGATATTCTCAACCTTATATTCTTTAACATTGACTGAAGCAAGCAAGGGTATCGTTGAAATAAGAGTTTCTCTGAAATTAATTTTTTTCATATTTTATTACTGTAGACCAAAAAACAATAATAAACCCAAATTTTGAGAACCCTGGGATAACCTGCTTAAGAGATATTCTCTACCTTATATTCTTTAACATTGACTGAAGCAAGCAAGGGTATCGTTGAAATAAGAGTTTCGCTGAAATTAATTTTTTTCATATTTTATTACTGTAGACCAATAAACAATAATAAACCCAAATTTTGAGAACCCTGGGATAACCTGCTTAAGAGATATTCTCAACCTTATATTCTTTAACATTGACTGAAGCAAGCAAGGGTATCGTTGAAATAAGAGTTTCTCTGAAATTAATTTTTTTCATATTTTATTACTGTAGACCAAAAAACAATAATAAACCCAAATTTTGAGAACCCTGGGATAACCTGCTTAAGAGATATTCTCTACCTTATATTCTTTAACATTGACTGAAGCAAGCAAGGGTATCGTTGAAATAAGAGTTTCGCTGAAATTAATTTTTTTCATATTTTATTACTGTAGACCAATAAACAATAATAAACCCAAATTTTGAGAACCCTGGGATAACCTGCTTAAGAGATATTCTCAACCTTATATTCTTTAACATTGACTGAAGCAAGCAAGGGTATCGTTGAAATAAGAGTTTCTCTGAAATTAATTTTTTTCATATTTTATTACTGTAGACCAAAAAACAATAATAAACCCAAATTTTGAGAACCCTGGGATAACCTGCTTAAGAGATATTCTCAACCTTATATTCTTTAACATTGACTGAAGCAAGCAAGGGTATCGTTGAAATAAGAGTTTCTCTGAAATTAATTTTTTTCATATTTTATTACTGTAGACCAAAAAACAATAATACACCCAAATTTTGAGAACCCTGGGATAACCTGCTTAAGAGATATTCTCAACCTTATATTCTTTAACATTGACTGAAGCAAGCAAGGGTATCGTTGAAATAAGAGTTTCTCTGAAATTAATTTTTTTCATATTTTATTACTGTAGACCAAAAAACAATAATAAACCCAAATTTTGAGAACCCTGGGATAACCTGCTTAAGAGATATTCTCAACCTTATATTCTTTAACATTGACTGAAGCAAGCAAGGGTATCGTTGAAATAAGAGTTTCTCTGAAATTAATTTTTTTCATATTTTATTACTGTAGACCAAAAAACAATAATACACCCAAATTTTGAGAACCCTGGGATAACCTGCTTAAGAGATATTCTCAACCTTATATTCTTTAACATTGACTGAAGCAAGCAAGGGTATCGTTGAAATAAGAGTTTCTCTGAAATTAATTTTTTTCATATTTTATTACTGTAGACCAAAAAACAATAATAAACCCAAATTTTGAGAACCCTGGGATAACCTGCTTAAGAGATATTCTCTACCTTATATTCTTTAACATTGACTGAAGCAAGCAAGGGTATCGTTGAAATAAGAGTTTCGCTGAAATTAATTTTTTTCATATTTTATTACTGTAGACCAATAAACAATAATAAACCCAAATTTTGAGAACCCTGGGATAACCTGCTTAAGAGATATTCTCAACCTTATATTCTTTAACATTGACTGAAGCAAGCAAGGGTATCGTTGAAATAAGAGTTTCTCTGAAATTAATTTTTTTCATATTTTATTACTGTAGACCAAAAAACAATAATAAACCCAAATTTTGAGAACCCTGGGATAACCTGCTTAAGAGATATTCTCAACCTTATATTCTTTAACATTGACTGAAGCAAGCAAGGGTATCGTTGAAATAAGAGTTTCTCTGAAATTAATTTTTTTCATATTTTATTACTGTAGACCAAAAAACAATAATACACCCAAATTTTGAGAACCCTGGGATAACCTGCTTAAGAGATATTCTCAACCTTATATTCTTTAACATTGACTGAAGCAAGCAAGGGTATCGTTGAAATAAGAGTTTCTCTGAAATTAATTTTTTTCATATTTTATTACTGTAGACCAAAAAACAATAATAAACCCAAATTTTGAGAAACCTGGGATAACCTGCTTAAGAGATATTCTCTACCTTATATTCTTTAACATTGACTGAAGCAAGCAAGGGTATCGTTGAAATAAGAGTTTCGCTGAAATTAATTTTTTTCATATTTTATTACTGTAGACCAATAAACAATAATAAACCCAAATTTGAGAACCCTGGGATAACCTGCTTAAGAGATATTCTCAACCTTATATTCTTTAACATTGACTGAAGCAAGCAAGGGTATCGTTGAAATAAGAGTTTCTCTGAAATTAATTTTTTTCATATTTTATTACTGTAGACCAAAAAACAATAATAAACCCAAATTTTGAGAACCCTGGGATAACCTGCTTAAGAGATATTCTCAACCTTATATTCTTTAACATTGACTGAAGCAAGCAAGGGTATCGTTGAAATAAGAGTTTCTCTGAAATTAATTTTTTTCATATTTTATTACTGTAGACCAAAAAACAATAATAAACCCAAATTTTGAGAACCCTGGGATAACCTGCTTAAGAGATATTCTCTACCTTATATTCTTTAACATTGACTGAAGCAAGCAAGGGTATCGTTGAAATAAGAGTTTCGCTGAAATTAATTTTTTTCATATTTTATTACTGTAGACCAATAAACAATAATAAACCCAAATTTTGAGAACCCTGGGATAACCTGCTTAAGAGATATTCTCAACCTTATATTCTTTAACATTGACTGAAGCAAGCAAGGGTATCGTTGAAATAAGAGTTTCTCTGAAATTAATTTTTTTCATATTTTATTACTGTAGACCAAAAAACAATAATAAACCCAAATTTTGAGAACCCTGGGATAACCTGCTTAAGAGATATTCTCTACCTTATATTCTTTAACATTGACTGAAGCAAGCAAGGGTATCGTTGAAATAAGAGTTTCTCTGAAATTAATTTTTTTCATATTTTATTACTGTAGACCAAAAAACAATAATAAACCCAAATTTTGAGAACCCTGGGATAACCTGCTTAAGAGATATTCTCTACCTTATATTCTTTAACATTGACTGAAGCAAGCAAGGGTATCGTTGAAATAAGAGTTTCGCTGAAATTAATTTTTTTCATATTTTATTACTGTAGACCAATAAACAATAATAAACCCAAATTTTGAGAACCCTGGGATAACCTGCTTAAGAGATATTCTCAACCTTATATTCTTTAACATTGACTGAAGCAAGCAAGGGTATCGTTGAAATAAGAGTTTCTCTGAAATTAATTTTTTTCATATTTTATTACTGTAGACCAAAAAACAATAATAAACCCAAATTTTGAGAACCCTGGGATAACCTGCTTAAGAGATATTCTCAACCTTATATTCTTTAACATTGACTGAAGCAAGCAAGGGTATCGTTGAAATAAGAGTTTCGCTGAAATTAATTTTTTTCATATTTTATTACTGTAGACCAAAAAACAATAATAAACCCAAATTTTGAGAACCCTGGGATAACCTGCTTAAGAGATATTCTCAACCTTATATTCTTTAACATTGACTGAAGCAAGCAAGGGTATCGTTGAAATAAGAGTTTCTCTGAAATTAATTTTTTTCATATTTTATTACTGTAGACCAAAAAACAATAATAAACCCAAATTTTGAGAACCCTGGGATAACCTGCTTAAGAGATATTCTCAACCTTATATTCTTTAACATTGACTGAAGCAAGCAAGGGTATCGTTGAAATAAGAGTTTCTCTGAAATTAATTTTTTTCATATTTTATTACTGTAGACCAAAAAACAATAATAAACCCAAATTTTGAGAACCCTGGGATAACCTGCTTAAGAGATATTCTCAACCTTATATTCTTTAACATTGACTGAAGCAAGCAAGGGTATCGTTGAAATAAGAGTTTCTCTGAAATTAATTTTTTTCATATTTTATTACTGTAGACCAAAAAACAATAATAAACCCAAATTTTGAGAACCCTGGGATAACCTGCTTAAGAGATATTCTCAACCTTATATTCTTTAACATTGACTGAAGCAAGCAAGGGTATCGTTGAAATAAGAGTTTCTCTGAAATTAATTTTTTTCATATTTTATTACTGTAGACCAAAAAACAATAATAAACCCAAATTTTGAGAACCCTGGGATAACCTGCTTAAGAGATATTCTCAACCTTATATTCTTTAACATTGACTGAAGCAAGCAAGGGTATCGTTGAAATAAGAGTTTCTCTGAAATTAATTTTTTTCATATTTTATTACTGTAGACCAAAAAACAATAATAAACCCAAATTTTGAGAACCCTGGGATAACCTGCTTAAGAGATATTCTCAATCTTATATTCTTTAACATTGACTGAAGCAAGCAAGGGTATCGTTGAAATAAGAGTTTCTCTGAAATTAATTTTTTTCATATTTTATTACTGTAGACCTAAAAAACAATAATAAACCCAAATTTTGAGAACCCTGGGATAACCTGCTTAAGAGATATTCTCAACCTTATATTCTTTAACATTGACTGAAGCAAGCAAGGGTATCGTTGAAATAAGAGTTTCTCTGAAATTAATTTTTTTCATATTTTATTACTGTAGACCAAAAAACAATAATAAACCCAAATTTTGAGAACCCTGGGATAACCTGCTTAAGAGATATTCTCAACCTTATATTCTTTAACATTGACTGAAGCAAGCAAGGGTATCGTTGAAATAAGAGTTTCTTTGAAATTAATTTTTTTCATATTTTATTACTGTAGACCAAAAAACAATAATAAACCCAAATTTTGAGAACCCTGGGATAACCTGCTTAAGAGATATTCTCAACCTTATATTCTTTAACATTGACTGAAGCAAGCAAGGGTATCGTTGAAATAAGAGTTTCTCTGAAATTAATTTTTTTCATATTTTATTACTGTAGACCAAAAAACAATAATAAACCCAAATTTTGAGAACCCTGGGATAACCTGCTTAAGAGATATTCTCAACCTTATATTCTTTAACATTGACTGAAGCAAGCAAGGGTATCGTTGAAATAAGAGTTTCTCTGAAATTAATTTTTTTCATATTTTATTACTGTAGACCAAAAAACAATAATAAACCCAAATTTGAGAACCCTGGGATAACCTGCTTAAGAGATATTCTCAACCTTATATTCTTTAACATTGACTGAAGCAAGCAAGGGTATCGTTGAAATAAGAGTTTCTCTGAAATTAATTTTTTTCATATTTTATTACTGTAGACCAAAAAACAATAATAAACCCAAATTTTGAGAACCCTGGGATAACCTGCTTAAGAGATATTCTCAACCTTATATTCTTTAACATTGACTGAAGCAAGCAAGGGTATCGTTGAAATAAGAGTTTCTCTGAAATTAATTTTTTTCATATTTTATTACTGTAGACCAAAAACAATAATAAACCCAAATTTTGAGAACCCTGGGATAACCTGCTTAAGAGATATTCTCAACCTTATATTCTTTAACATTGACTGAAGCAAGCAAGGGTATCGTTGAAATAAGAGTTTCTCTGAAATTAATTTTTTTCATATTTTATTACTGTAGACCAAAAAACAATAATAAACCCAAATTTTGAGAACCCTGGGATAACCTGCTTAAGAGATATTCTCAACCTTATATTCTTTAACATTGACTGAAGCAAGCAAGGGTATCGTTGAAATAAGAGTTTCTTTGAAATTAATTTTTTTCATATTTTATTACTGTAGACCAAAAAACAATAATAAACCCAAATTTTGAGAACCCTGGGATAACCTGCTTAAGAGATATTCTCAACCTTATATTCTTTAACATTGACTGAAGCAAGCAAGGGTATCGTTGAAATAAGAGTTTCTCTGAAATTAATTTTTTTCATATTTTATTACTGTAGACCAAAAAACAATAATAAACCCAAATTTTGAGAACCCTGGGATAACCTGCTTAAGAGATATTCTCAACCTTATATTCTTTAACATTGACTGAAGCAAGCAAGGGTATCGTTGAAATAAGAGTTTCTCTGAAATTAATTTTTTTCATATTTTATTACTGTAGACCAAAAAACAATAATAAACCCAAATTTTGAGAACCCTGGGATAACCTGCTTAAGAGATATTCTCAACCTTATATTCTTTAACATTGACTGAAGCAAGCAAGGGTATCGTTGAAATAAGAGTTTCGCTGAAATTAATTTTTTTCATATTTTATTACTGTAGACCAATAAACAATAATAAACCCAAATTTTGAGAACCCTGGGATAACCTGCTTAAGAGATATTCTCAACCTTATATTCTTTAACATTGACTGAAGCAAGCAAGGGTATCGTTGAAATAAGAGTTTCTCTGAAATTAATTTTTTTCATATTTTATTACTGTAGACCAAAAAACAATAATAAACCCAAATTTTGAGAACCCTGGGATAACCTGCTTAAGAGATATTCTCAACCTTATATTCTTTAACATTGACTGAAGCAAGCAAGGGTATCGTTGAAATAAGAGTTTCGCTGAAATTAATTTTTTTCATATTTTATTACTGTAGACCAATAAACAATAATAAACCCAAATTTTGAGAACCCTGGGATAACCTGCTTAAGAGATATTCTCAACCTTATATTCTTTAACATTGACTGAAGCAAGCAAGGGTATCGTTGAAATAAGAGTTTCTCTGAAATTAATTTTTTTCATATTTTATTACTGTAGACCAAAAAACAATAATAAACCCAAATTTTGAGAACCCTGGGATAACCTGCTTAAGAGATATTCTCTACCTTATATTCTTTAACATTGACTGAAGCAAGCAAGGGTATCGTTGAAATAAGAGTTTCGCTGAAATTAATTTTTTTCATATTTTATTACTGTAGACCAATAAACAATAATAAACCCAAATTTTGAGAACCCTGGGATAACCTGCTTAAGAGATATTCTCAACCTTATATTCTTTAACATTGACTGAAGCAAGCAAGGGTATCGTTGAAATAAGAGTTTCTCTGAAATTAATTTTTTTCATATTTTATTACTGTAGACCAAAAAACAATAATAAACCCAAATTTTGAGAACCCTGGGATAACCTGCTTAAGAGATATTCTCAACCTTATATTCTTTAACATTGACTGAAGCAAGCAAGGGTATCGTTGAAATAAGAGTTTCTCTGAAATTAATTTTTTTCATATTTTATTACTGTAGACCAAAAAACAATAATAAACCCAAATTTTGAGAACCCTGGGATAACCTGCTTAAGAGATATTCTCTACCTTATATTCTTTAACATTGACTGAAGCAAGCAAGGGTATCGTTGAAATAAGAGTTTCGCTGAAATTAATTTTTTTCATATTTTATTACTGTAGACCAATAAACAATAATAAACCCAAATTTTGAGAACCCTGGGATAACCTGCTTAAGAGATATTCTCAACCTTATATTCTTTAACATTGACTGAAGCAAGCAAGGGTATCGTTGAAATAAGAGTTTCTCTGAAATTAATTTTTTTCATATTTTATTACTGTTGACCAAAAAACAATAATAAAACCAAATTTTGAGAACCCTGGGATAACCTGCTTAAGAGATATTCTCTACCTTATATTCTTTAACATTGACTGAAGCAAGCAAGGGTATCGTTGAAATAAGAGTTTCTCTGAAATTAATTTTTTTCATATTTTATTACTGTAGACCAAAAAACAATAATAAACCCAAATTTTGAGAACCCTGGGATAACCTGCTTAAGAGATATTCTCAACCTTATATTCTTTAACATTGACTGAAGCAAGCAAGGGTATCGTTGAAATAAGAGTTTCTCTGAAATTAATTTTTTTCATATTTTATTACTGTAGACCAAAAAACAATAATAAACCCAAATTTTGAGAACCCTGGGATAACCTGCTTAAGAGATATTCTCAACCTTATATTCTTTAACATTGACTGAAGCAAGCAAGGGTATCGTTGAAATAAGAGTTTCTCTGAAATTAATTTTTTTCATATTTTATTACTGTAGACCAAAAAACAATAATAAACCCAAATTTTGAGAACCCTGGGATAACCTGCTTAAGAGATATTCTCAACCTTATATTCTTTAACATTGACTGAAGCAAGCAAGGGTATCGTTGAAATAAGAGTTTCTCTCTGAAATTAATTTTTTTCATATTTTATTACTGTAGACCAAAAAACAATAATAAACCCAAATTTTGAGAACCCTGGGATAACCTGCTTAAGAGATATTCTCAACCTTATATTCTTTAACATTGACTGAAGCAAGCAAGGGTATCGTTGAAATAAGAGTTTCTCTGAAATTAATTTTTTTCATCTTTTATTACTGTAGACCAAAAAACAATAATAAACCCAAATTTTGAGAACCCTGGGATAACCTGCTTAAGAGATATTCTCAACCTTATATTCTTTAACATTGACTGAAGCAAGCAAGGGTATCGTTGAAATAAGAGTTTCTCTGAAATTAATTTTTTTCATATTTTATTACTGTAGACCAAAAAACAATAATAAACCCAAATTTTGAGAACCCTGGGATAACCTGCTTAAGAGATATTCTCAACCTTATATTCTTTAACATTGACTGAAGCAAGCAAGGGTATCGTTGAAATAAGAGTTTCTCTGAAATTAATTTTTTTCATATTTTATTACTGTAGACCAAAAAACAATAATAAACCCAAATTTTGAGAACCCTGGGATAACCTGCTTAAGAGATATTCTCAACCTTATATTCTTTAACATTGACTGAAGCAAGCAGGGTATCGTTGAAATAAGAGTTTCTCTGAAATTAATTTTTTTCATATTTTATTACTGTAGACCAAAAAACAATAATAAACCCAAATTTTGAGAACCCTGGGATAACCTGCTTAAGAGATATTCTCAACCTTATATTCTTTAACATTGACTGAAGCAAGCAAGGGTATCGTTGAAATAAGAGTTTCTCTGAAATTAATTTTTTCATATTTTATTACTGTAGACCAAAAAACAATAATAAACCCAAATTTTGAGAACCCTGGGATAACCTGCTTAAGAGATATTCTCAACCTTATATTCTTTAACATTGACTGAAGCAAGCAAGGGTATCGTTGAAATAAGAGTTTCTCTGAAATTAATTTTTTTCATATTTTATTACTGTAGACCAAAAAACAATAATAAACCCAAATTTTGAGAACCCTGGGATAACCTGCTTAAGAGATATTCTCAACCTTATATTCTTTAACATTGACTGAAGCAAGCAAGGGTATCGTTGAAATAAGAGTTTCTCTGAAATTAATTTTTTTCATATTTTATTACTGTAGACCAAAAAACAATAATAAACCCAAATTTTGAGAACCCTGGGATAACCTGCTTAAGAGATATTCTCAACCTTATATTCTTTAACATTGACTGAAGCAAGCAAGGGTATCGTTGAAATAAGAGTTTCTCTGAAATTAACTTTTTTCATATTTTATTACTGTAGACCAAAAAACAATAATAAACCCAAATTTTGAGAACCCTGGGATAACCTGCTTAAGAGATATTCTCAACCTTATATTCTTTAACATTGACTGAAGCAAGCAAGGGTATCGTTGAAATAAGAGTTTCTCTGAAATTAACTTTTTTCATATTTTATTACTGTAGACCAAAAAACAATAATAAACCCAAATTTTGAGAACCCTGGGATAACCTGCTTAAGAGATATTCTCAACCTTATATTCTTTAACATTGACTGAAGCAAGCAAGGGTATCGTTGAAATAAGAGTTTCTCTGAAATTAACTTTTTTCATATTTTATTACTGTAGACCAAAAAACAATAATAAACCCAAATTTTGAGAACCCTGGGATAACCTGCTTAAGAGATATTCTCAACCTTATATTCTTTAACATTGACTGAAGCAAGCAAGGGTATCGTTGAAATAAGAGTTTCTCTGAAATTAATTTTTTTCATATTTTATTACTGTAGACCAAAAAACAATAATAAACCCAAATTTTGAGAACCCTGGGATAACCTGCTTAAGAGATACTCTCAACCTTATATTCTTTAACATTGACTGAAGCAAGCAAGGGTATCGTTGAAATAAGAGTTTCTCTGAAATTAATTTTTTTCATATTTTATTACTGTAGACCAAAAAACAATAATAAACCCAAATTTTGAGAACCCTGGGATAACCTGCTTAAGAGATATTCTCAACCTTATATTCTTTAACATTGACTGAAGCAAGCAAGGGTATCGTTGAAATAAGAGTTTCTCTGAAATTAACTTTTTTCATATTTTATTACTGTAGACCAAAAAACAATAATAAACCCAAATTTTGAGAACCCTGGGATAACCTGCTTAAGAGATATTCTCAACCTTATATTCTTTAACATTGACTGAAGCAAGCAAGGGTATCGTTGAAATAAGAGTTTCTCTGAAATTAATTTTTTTCATATTTTATTACTGTAGACCAAAAAACAATAATAAACCCAAATTTTGAGAACCATGGGATAACCTGCTTAAGAGATATTCTCAACCTTATATTCTTTAACATTGACTGAAGCAAGCAAGGGTATCGTTGAAATAAGAGTTTCTCTGAAATTAACTTTTTTCATATTTTATTACTGTAGACCAAAAAACAATAATAAACCCAAATTTTGAGAACCCTGGGATAACCTGCTTAAGAGATATTCTCAACCTTATATTCTTTAACATTGACTGAAGCAAGCAAGGGTATCGTTGAAATAAGAGTTTCTCTGAAATTAACTTTTTTCATATTTTATTACTGTAGACCAAAAAACAATAATAAACCCAAATTTTGAGAACCCTGGGATAACCTGCTTAAGAGATATTCTCAACCTTATATTCTTTAACATTGACTGAAGCAAGCAAGGGTATCGTTGAAATAAGAGTTTCTCTGAAATTAACTTTTTTCATATTTTATTACTGTAGACCAAAAAACAATAATAAACCCAAATTTTGAGAACCCTGGGATAACCTGCTTAAGAGATATTCTCAACCTTATATTCTTTAACATTGACTGAAGCAAGCAAGGGTATCGTTGAAATAAGAGTTTCTCTGAAATTAATTTTTTTCATATTTTATTACTGTAGACCAAAAAACAATAATAAACCCAAATTTTGAGAACCCTGGGATAACCTGCTTAAGAGATATTCTCAACCTTATATTCTTTAACATTGACTGAAGCAAGCAAGGGTATCGTTGAAATAAGAGTTTCTCTGAAATTAACTTTTTTCATATTTTATTACTGTAGACCAAAAAACAATAATAAACCCAAATTTTGAGAACCCTGGGATAACCTGCTTAAGAGATATTCTCAACCTTATATTCTTTAACATTGACTGAAGCAAGCAAGGGTATCGTTGAAATAAGAGTTTCTCTGAAATTAACTTTTTTCATATTTTATTACTGTAGACCAAAAAACAATAATAAACCCAAATTTTGAGAACCCTGGGATAACCTGCTTAAGAGATATTCTCAACCTTATATTCTTTAACATTGACTGAAGCAAGCAAGGGTATCGTTGAAATAAGAGTTTCTCTGAAATTAATTTTTTTCATATTTTATTACTGTAGACCAAAAAACAATAATAAACCCAAATTTTGAGAACCCTGGGATAACCTGCTTAAGAGATATTCTCAACCTTATATTCTTTAACATTGACTGAAGCAAGCAGGGTATCGTTGAAATAAGAGTTTCTCTGAAATTAATTTTTTTCATATTTTATTACTGTAGACCAAAAAACAATAATAAACCCAAATTTTGAGAACCCTGGGATAACCTGCTTAAGAGATATTCTCAACCTTATATTCTTTAACATTGACTGAAGCAAGCAAGGGTATCGTTGAAATAAGAGTTTCTCTGAAATTAATTTTTTTCATATTTTATTACTGTAGACCAAAAAACAATAATAAACCCAAATTTTGAGAACCCTGGGATAACCTGCTTAAGAGATATTCTCAACCTTATATTCTTTAACATTGACTGAAGCAAGCAAGGGTATCGTTGAAATAAGAGTTTCTCTGAAATTAATTTTTTTCATATTTTATTACTGTAGACCAAAAAACAATAATAAACCCAAATTTTGAGAACCCTGGGATAACCTGCTTAAGAGATATTCTCAACCTTATATTCTTTAACATTGACTGAAGCAAGCAAGGGTATCGTTGAAATAAGAGTTTCTCTGAAATTAATTTTTTTCATATTTTATTACTGTAGACCAAAAAACAATAATAAACCCAAATTTTGAGAACCCTGGGATAACCTGCTTAAGAGATATTCTCAACCTTATATTCTTTAACATTGACTGAAGCAAGCAAGGGTATCGTTGAAATAAGAGTTTCTCTGAAATTAACTTTTTTCATATTTTATTACTGTAGACCAAAAAACAATAATAAACCCAAATTTTGAGAACCCTGGGATAACCTGCTTAAGAGATATTCTCAACCTTATATTCTTTAACATTGACTGAAGCAAGCAAGGGTATCGTTGAAATAAGAGTTTCTCTGAAATTAATTTTTTTCATATTTTATTACTGTAGACCAAAAAACAATAATAAACCCAAATTTTGAGAACCCTGGGATAACCTGCTTAAGAGATATTCTCAACCTTATATTCTTTAACATTGACTGAAGCAAGCAAGGGTATCGTTGAAATAAGAGTTTCTCTGAAATTAATTTTTTTCATATTTTATTACTGTAGACCAAAAAACAATAATAAACCCAAATTTTGAGAACCCTGGGATAACCTGCTTAAGAGATATTCTCAACCTTATATTCTTTAACATTGACTGAAGCAAGCAAGGGTATCGTTGAAATAAGAGTTTCTCTGAAATTAATTTTTTTCATATTTTATTACTGTAGACCAAAAAACAATAATAAACCCAAATTTTGAGAACCCTGGGATAACCTGCTTAAGAGATATTCTCAACCTTATATTCTTTAACATTGACTGAAGCAAGCAAGGGTATCGTTGAAATAAGAGTTTCTCTGAAATTAACTTTTTTCATATTTTATTACTGTAGACCAAAAAACAATAATAAACCCAAATTTTGAGAACCCTGGGATAACCTGCTTAAGAGATATTCTCAACCTTATATTCTTTAACATTGACTGAAGCAAGCAAGGGTATCGTTGAAATAAGAGTTTCTCTGAAATTAATTTTTTCATATTTTATTACTGTAGACCAAAAAACAATAATAAACCCAAATTTTGAGAACCCTGGGATAACCTGCTTAAGAGATATTCTCAACCTTATATTCTTTAACATTGACTGAAGCAAGCAAGGGTATCGTTGAAATAAGAGTTTCTCTGAAATTAATTTTTTCATATTTTATTACTGTAGACCAAAAAACAATAATAAACCCAAATTTTGAGAACCCTGGGATAACCTGCTTAAGAGATATTCTCAACCTTATATTCTTTAACATTGACTGAAGCAAGCAAGGGTATCGTTGAAATAAGAGTTTCTCTGAAATTAACTTTTTTCATATTTTATTACTGTAGACCAAAAAACAATAATAAACCCAAATTTTGAGAACCCTGGGATAACCTGCTTAAGAGATATTCTCAACCTTATATTCTTTAACATTGACTGAAGCAAGCAAGGGTATCGTTGAAATAAGAGTTTCTCTGAAATTAACTTTTTTCATATTTTATTACTGTAGACCAAAAAACAATAATAAACCCAAATTTTGAGAACCCTGGGATAACCTGCTTAAGAGATATTCTCAACCTTATATTCTTTAACATTGACTGAAGCAAGCAAGGGTATCGTTGAAATAAGAGTTTCTCTGAAATTAACTTTTTTCATATTTTATTACTGTAGACCAAAAAACAATAATAAACCCAAATTTTGAGAACCCTGGGATAACCTGCTTAAGAGATATTCTCAACCTTATATTCTTTAACATTGACTGAAGCAAGCAAGGGTATCGTTGAAATAAGAGTTTCTCTGAAATTAACTTTTTTCATATTTTATTACTGTAGACCAAAAAACAATAATAAACCCAAATTTTGAGAACCCTGGGATAACCTGCTTAAGAGATATTCTCAACCTTATATTCTTTAACATTGACTGAAGCAAGCAAGGGTATCGTTGAAATAAGAGTTTCTCTGAAATTAACTTTTTTCATATTTTATTACTGTAGACCAAAAAACAATAATAAACCCAAATTTTGAGAACCCTGGGATAACCTGCTTAAGAGATATTCTCAACCTTATATTCTTTAACATTGACTGAAGCAAGCAAGGGTATCGTTGAAATAAGAGTTTCTCTGAAATTAACTTTTTTCATATTTTATTACTGTAGACCAAAAAACAATAATAAACCCAAATTTTGAGAACCCTGGGATAACCTGCTTAAGAGATATTCTCAACCTTATATTCTTTAACATTG
>CAVNZG010000877.1:0-41105 GCA_963693315.1 Diogma glabrata
ATTTTAATTTAAAATAAATTAAATTTAAAAAAATATTTAAATTTTAAAATTAAAATTTTAATTAAAATTTTATTAAAAAAAAATTAAATTATTAAATTTTTAAAATTTAATTATAAAAATTAATTAAAAAAAATTTTTAATAAAAATAAAAAAAATTTTAAATATTAAATAATTAATTAAAAAAAAAATTTTTAAATAAAAAAAAAAAATTAAAATTAAAAATAAAAAAAAAAATTAAAAAAAATTAAAAAAATTTTAAAAAATTTTAAAATTTAAATAAAAATTTTAAAAATTTAATAAAAAATTTTAAATAAAAATTAAAATTAAGGTAAATTTAACCATTGGCTTAGTATGACAAAGTGTATCAGACTAAGACTTGGCCATGCCTTGATAATCATTTCTTAGTTTTCCAAGCTTGGGCCAAGCTTGGCCCATTCGATAAGCTTTGGTATTTTTAACCTGGGTAGTTGTTATGAGACCAAACTCGGAAACGGCGCAATGGACCGTAGAGTCTGCGTGCCAGGACAAGTTCGTGTCTCGTGCAACCTGTCCAAACCTTTCTAATCTAATCTAACATTAGTTTAGTTAAACTAACATGTGTTTATGTTAGCTTAACTTGCTCAATTGTCAAATTTAAAACTCGTTTTGTTAAGTTTTATGAAGAATTTGGCAAAGTTGTATTAACTTTTTTATGTTATTAACTTATTTATGTTATGTTATTTATCCGCATGGAGGGATCAATTTTATTGTTTTTATTTTTTTTTATTTTTGATCTACGGGTGTGACAACCCCGCGTACTCCAGTCCCTGCTATTGACATACGAGTTAACGTGAGATATCACACACCACTGGCAATAGCAGTGAGATATCACTAGCCAAGGTGACATCTTAAGGGTGGTGGCGGATGAACTGTATTAAGTCAACAATAGCACCCTCAATCTTCGCTGTGAAATAATCCTTGATGATGAGACGTTATTGCTTCCTTGAGGAAACGAGCCTATATATAACTATGTGTGGGCTTTAATCTTCAAGAAGGACAGGATCAAGGAATATGCAACCGACTTGATTATTGGCTACTACATTTTTGTTTAGTTTCAGCAAATTTTTGTAAAATTTTGCTATTTAATTCTTAATTTACTTTTATTTTCTATATTCTATCATAAAATATTGTCCTATTTCATATTTTGTCAGTGATAGGCTTTTTTGTTTAGTTATCCATTCTTTGACCAAAAATATAAAAAACAAAACAAGAAAGATTTACGTCCATCAACATCTTTGAACGTCTGTTGTTATGGGACCTTAGTCTTAAAAGGTTTTTATGTGTTATTGAGAATAATATTGTAATCCCTACTACACAACACATTTTATAAAAAAAAAATGATAGATTAACATATCCAAATTTGTAGCACTGACAGTTAATGACACTGATGTTGGCTCAATCCGAATTTAACTTTTAGTTGATTTGACATATGTTTTCAGTTGAATTAACCTACGCTTTTCTTTGAGTGTAAACATGAAACTCTCTTCTTGCTATCATTTTCATCATTTGAAAATTGGAAAATTGTTTGAAAATTTGTGTTCCCATTACTTCAGAGGAGAACAATCTCCAACTGCATTTTTTTGTTCAAATTTTTAACAAATGAATATTAATTGATATTAATATCTATCATAACCGCAACATTGGGTACGTTCGATTAAAGTGAAACAACTGAAAAAACAACAACAATTGAATACCAGTTTTCAGTTGTTTCACTTACATCATTCAAATCAAACACGGCTATTATTGATTCACTTTAGGGATTGCATTTATGTAAATTTTTCTATACTATGTTATGCTCAATCAATATGAATAATTAAATATATTATTCGTTTGTTAAATTTTAAGTCGAAATTTTTTATGATTTTTCAATCTTATAGTATTTTACACAAAACTGCTCCATTTGGAATTAATTTAAAATCGGTTCTCAAACTCCCTCATTTTTATTCGAGAATATGTACTTTCAGCTCATTAAACTTTTGCGCACATTCTGACCCATTTTTATGATCTAGCGATTGATGTTTCGGATAATAAATAAATACTCTGAATCTGAAGGTTTTAATTTGTGCGCAAAAGTTTAATGAGCTGAAAGTAGGGGAGAACGGGGTCAATAGTAATAGTTTTGGTAAATGCATTTTTAGAACAAAAACTAACAGTCCGATCGATATCAAAATCGTACAGAAAAATCTTTACAGTTTTATTGACTCAAATATAACATGCACAAATCTTTCTCTGGTATAATTAAAAAAAGATTTTGCAAATATGTAGCTTACCTCATTTGTTACAATCGTCCCAATAGCTGGGTCAAATGTAACATATATAAGGGTCAAAAGTAACAATAGAATATTATTCTAAATAGTAATTAGCATAAACAAATTTTTAATTTTTATAAATTTATTTTCAATAATACAATAAAAATCACATATTTTTTAATTCACTCGTGACTAGAATAATAAAAAAATAATAAAAAAATAACAAAAAATTATAAAACATAAAAATAATATGGTATATATTCACAGCAAAATGTTCGTTAACCAAATATTTAGTATTTAATTATATTATATATCATTATCTGACTGACAATTAACACATTCGTAAAAAAGAGTAGATTTTTTTACTTTAGCACATTTTGTGTGCGCCCACCTTTTACACGTGCAGCATTGTATCCAATCATACGATAAAAGCGCAGAATCGGAATAAAATCGTAAGCAAATTATGCAACGATCATCTGCATCATTTGATGACTCTGATTCTAACTTATCTTGGCACTTCTTGATCTTAAAATTTTGTTTTTTGATGTTTTTATAGTTGATTTTGTGGGCAACTTTTTTTTTAATTGTCTGGAATTATGTGCTTCTTCAATGGCATTTTTTTCTGGTGTGTCTGTCAAAATAGCTGACTTGCCCCTTTTTCTTGTAGCTCGTGGATTATCAGTTAATTTCAGATTCAGGTGAAAATACTGCTTTGGTGATACCTGTTGAAGTTGACGGCAATTCTTTGTCGATTTCAACTAAGGAATTGATGGTTCCAGATGAAAGTTCGGCTATGGTTATGGATGCGACAGTTGATATTGATGCTGCTGCAACTATGGTATTTTCAGTTCTGTTTGAAGATAAGGGGCGCTCTGTAATTTCGCAAGTTGCGAGTTCTGACTCATCAAATATTTGTGGATTAAAAGGCCAGATACCAGATACTTGAAATCCAGCAACTATATTTTTGGGTGTTGTAGCTAATTGCAACGAATGCTGAACTCTGTTGGGAATATTATATATTGATACTCGCTGTCCCGGGTTATTTTTAATCCAGTTATCCATGCTTTGATTGTAGTATCGTATGAAAGGACCATAAACTGAACGATCCAATGGCTGTAATTTGTGGGAGCAGTGTGGTGGGAACGATAATAGCACTATTCCATTTTCGCGACAAAAATTAATCACGTCAATAAACAAATGTGATTCATGATTGTCTAGCAGTAGTAACACAGGATCATCTTTTGTGGATCGTACATGCAAATGAAAGTGTTTTATAAATTGAAGAAACTGATCGCTCTGCATCCAACCCGAACTATTGCCAGCTCCAATGCTGCCAGCTGGAGCACCTGTTATAAAATGGTTAGCATATTTCAATCTTGGAAATATAAACATTGGAGGAAGTGCGTTCCCTATAGCATTTACAGCAACGCAAACAGTTACTAATGTTCCTCTTTCTGCTGAAGTTACTGTGCCTATTTGTTTTTTTCCTTTTTTTCCAACTATTTTTTGAGGCTCCTGAACGGTCGTGCAACCTGTTTCATCAACATTGTATATTTTATGTGGTGGAAATTTATATTTTTCCAACACTGACGAATAATTAGTAAAAACTTTTTGAACGTTCTCTTTGTTGAAATTCGCTCAAACTAGTGACTTCTGGTTTTCTTATTGACAATGTTTTATTTCTTTTAATGAAAGACGAAAACCAATCTTTGCTAGCCATTTTAATCGTCTTCCAGCTGGCTGGTATTTTTAAATCAAATTTGATGGCACAAGAATATGCCATTTTCTTGATATCTAATGGAGACAAACCGTAATATAAGTCAGCGCACCGATGTATATACTTTGTGAATTCAATTTCTTGCTGCTGAGTAAAAACTTTGTTATGTGGCTCATAACCAATTTCTACTTTAGTACAGCTTTCCTGTTTTTTTATAACCCGCATTAAAGAAATAGCAATAGCAATATCTTAGCAATATCTCTTAGCGATCGCTTTGAATCTTTTAATGTTTTCGATGCTAATTCCATGATTTCAAGAGAGTGTAAACCTCTGGTTGTTTTGCGTACGCGTGTTCTTGGCATTTCTATAAGGAAAAATTATACATATATACATTTATACGCACAATTATATTTTCGCTCTTAAAAAATTTGGTGTGGACGTTTGTAACATGTTACAATCGTCCCCACATATTTTGTTACTATCGTACCAGCTACAAAATTTTTTACTTGACACATAATTATTTTAATTATAACGTCATAATTATAACGTCCACTATATAACAAAAACAAAATGCACAATCAAAAGCCAATATACTCACCTCACCTTAATGCTAATAATTATTTGCTACTCCTTTCAAACAATTATTCTTCCAATTTTTGTTTCGAAAGACAGAACAAACGTGACGGACCACCAGAACATTATTTTATTACTACACACATAGCTGACTACGCAGCGCTGTCAATGTTTGGTAGAAAGCTGTTTACACTATAACTGTAACTAATGTTGAGTTTACATTTGCTCTTTTGCAATCACACTTCTCGTACACTCTAAGTTACATTCGATCCTCTGTTACAATTGACCCCGTTCTCCCCTACATATTCTCGAATAAAAATGAGGGAGTTTGAGAACCGATTTTAAATTAATTCCAAATGGAGCAGTTTTGTGTAAAATACTATAAGATTGAAAAATCATAAAAAATTTCGACTTAAAATTTAACAAACGAATAATATATTTAATTATTCATATTGATTGAGCATAACATAGCATAGAAAAATTTACATAATGGTTCAAATAACAACCAATACTAACCTAGTCAATTCTTGTATTTTTATAATGGTGGAGAGTGATTATTGTTTTGACGTATTTATGACTGCGTAAATTTTGTTTATAAACAGGATATACCAATACTCATGTGAAAATATGAATCAAGTCTTCAACAGCTTAGTTTTGTGGTTAGATTAGATGTCTTGATATGGATTATTTATAGTTTTGATAAAATATCCGTTTTGATACAGGTTACTCTAGTGGTTTGTATATTAAATTCATAAAATTTTCTTACATGTAATCATTAAGACTCGTGTTGCATCATTATCCAAACATTAAGTTAAATTGTTATAAATTTTTAGTCTCTTTTCTGTGAACATGTGTGTGTACTAGTTACATGTAATTTGTGTTCTGGAATGACCCAAAAGTTTATACTGGGCTAAACTTAGGGAAAATCGATTATGAAAATCGATTGGTAATTGTAGGCTACAGTAGGGATAAACACCTGCAAAAAAAACTTTTTAACCGAAAGTGTCAAGTCGGAAGTTGGTATGCAGAAATATTGGAAACAGTACTAAAACTTTGTATACCCAGTTTCCCATAGATCATAAGTCGGAATTAGAAGTTATTAAAGATTTAAGATTAGAGGTGTTCGGGAGACCCCCCGCAGTTTCGTCCAAATTTAAAATGAATTCAGATCTTCTATTTTCAAGTGAACATGCATCATAAAAATTTTGAAGCGGCATCAAATTACTTTTGGAATTCGTTTTTAGTTTAAAACTCCCCCACAACCACACCCCCCACTACTTTAGCAGCTGACCGCCAGATTTATCATCAGCTGGAGTTAATTAATTATAATAAATAAAAATCAACCGGCATCAAATGACTTTTTTATTTGCAACGCTGCCGCGCGCCGCCCGCCCGGTCTATTAGACATCAAAAGATATTTGCAAAATAAAATGCGAAATATTGAAGTGAAAAAACTGAGTTTAGTATTTCTAAGAAAATTAAAGTTAAAACACTATTTTAGTAAAAAAAAATATTGCACTGGTTTGTTCTCTCAATATAGTTAAATCAACATATACATAACATTATACAAACTGCAAGAAAAAACTGTGAAGCCATTGCTTTGACTAAGATATTGCGCTAAGGATTTTTGATTATTTCGATAATACGGTCAAATGTGGTGGAAATATTTGTTTCTTGGGACGCTTCGTGGGACATATTTCTCCGTGGGACAACGCAGTGGAATGTGGGACATTTCCACGCAGCGTGGGACGTCTGGTCAGTTTATACTAGGCATGCAAGTAGTTCAGGTGAAATAAAAAAATTAATTGTGTTTTAGAAAAAATTTAAAGAGTTTAATTTCTGAACAGAGTGGTCCTAAAGATGTGTAGATATTCAAACACAAGGTAGATTTGAAATAAAATTGCAAGAGAACGGCTCACCCGTTTTTATATGCGTTGGAAAGTAATTGACAAGTCTATTGAAAAAAATACGCTGCAAACTTTTTGATTACACTGAAAATATTAAGAAATACATTTTTACTTACAGTGAATGCACAATGAAACTACTTTTACTCATGAGATCCAAGTTTGTATGAAAATTTATTTGAGAAAAAAAAATTTATTCTTGAAATATATTTTTCTCAATGAAAAACTTAAAGATTTCTAGAATAGAGAATGTACCTTGCTACATTTTAAAGCATTGTACTACTATTAAAAAATAATATTAAAAAGTTGCTCAAATCTCATGAGTAAAAGTAATTTCATTGTGTTCAACTCAAATATCATGAGTTTTTTTACTCATGATATTTGAGCAACTATTTATTATTTTTTAATATTAGCACAATGCTTTAAAATGTTCAAAATAACATTTTTACAAAATTACATTGTGCAATATTAATGTGTATTTTATAAGCCAAAATATAATCTCGGAGTGTATGATGTATCTGAAATACATTAAGAAAAAAGACGTTTTAAAGTACGATAAGGAATGATAAACTCAAAGCAACGTGATTATTTCACTCTCCCAGTTTAATTATGCTATTGATGTTATGCTATTGACTGAGGTTTCGTGATTGTTTCTTTTCTCTTTCTCGATTTCTTTTCTCGATTCAGTCAATCGTACAACTATCGAATCCCACATTTTCATTCGAATAGAAATAAATCAAATTTATTATTTGGAAATTTTACTAGAAATTTTTGTTTTAGTACGCAGTTAGTTGAAGTTGTTTAATTTTAACCTCTAATCCGAGTGACAAAGAAAGTACATATTTCGAATTTTTTAGAACACTTAATTATTTGAAAATGTTTTGTTTTACACTCGTTTCTGCTTGACACTTCTGTTTGTATCGAGTAGATAGTTTTGACTATTAAACAGTAAACTGCACCATTTTCACGAACTAAAATTTACATTTTTGATGTTTTTTGTAGCTAAAATTTACTCTAAAATTTATTCAAAAATAATCAACTAATGTCCTATACATAAAAAACATAGGAGGAAAAGGAAAGTTGTATATTGATTAAATATTTTAGTAAATAATATTTTAAAATATAGCTTTTTTACTGATACAATTAGATTTAATTAGTTCCAACAACTAGTAACGAATTGAAGCTTTTTAGGGTTCCGTTTTTTATACGGAACACTATTGGTGAGAGTACAACGTGTTTTTCACATTATTTCGATTATCTCGTGAACCATTAATCCGATGAACTTAAAATTTGAGGTGCTTATAAAATTAACCTATCCACACAAGATGGCGGGTTAAAAAATAAATAAAGTTGTGTTCGTTTGTTTTAAGGAGGTACGATGTAAAGCCTTTGAAAACATAAATTTTTTTAGCGAGACGAGTAGGGGCTTCATATGAAAGGGCTTCATTTCAGCATTTTTTAAAAATATATTTTGGAATTTTACATCTCACCATTTTTTGTATAATTTTGAAAAATGACGTTTTAGGGATGTTTTATTGCCCCGATTAACTCCGACCCTACTTCATCGAAAATCTTGAAATATATTTGGAATGATAGAAAATTGAGGAGGTTTTTAATGAAAAATATAGAAAAGTGGCAGACACTCATAACTATATTTATTAAAGGGGTGGGAATGTTAAGGGGTAAAAACATCATTTAAAACCAGGTCATGTGGGGTGTCATTTGAAAGAGCACTTGATTTTAGAAATATTGTCATTTTTTTTAGAATTTTGCAATGCATGGTTTTTGAATTATTATCAATAAAGTGACACAAAAAGTTGGTCCCCCCCTTGCATTTCGAGCCTAATTAACAGAAAAATTTGAAAAAATTCACAGAGACAGGAAGTTTGATAAACTCTGAACGAAAAATATAGCGAACCCTCAAATAAATATGTTTTTGTGTTTTTAAGGGATTGGGGTTGGGAAGGGTGAAAAAAAACTTTTTTGACCCAAGCGAGTGGGGTGTCATTTGAAAGAGGACCAAATTTCAGACACTTTGCAATTTTTTTTAGAATTTTGTGGTACACAGTTTTTGAGTTATTCTAAAAAATGTGCACATTCCAGACCGTTCCCCCCCCTACGTTTCGACACTGATTGACAGAAAAAATTGAAAAAATTCATAGAGACAGGAAATTTGCTATATTTTGAACGAAAATTATAGCGAACACTCAAATAATTATATTTCTGTGTATTTAGGGGATGGGTGTAAAGGGGGTAAAAAAAAACTTTTGTTGACCCAAGCGAGTGGGGTATCATTTGCAAGAGCAGCAAATTTCCAACACGTTGCAATTTTTTTTAGAATTTTGCGGTACACCGTTTTTGAGTTATTCTAAAAAATGTGCACATTCCAGACCGTTCCCCCCCCCTACGTTTCGACACCGATTGACAGAAAAAATTGAAAAAATTCATAGAGACAGGAAATTCGCTATATTTTGAACGAAAATTATAGCGAACTCTCAAATAATTATATTTCTGTGTGTTTAGGGGACGGGTGTAAAGAGGGTAAAAAAAACATTTTTTGGACCAAGCGAGTGGGGTGTCATTTGAAAGAACACAAAATTTCCAACAGGTTGCAATATTTTTTAGAATTTTGCGGTACACCGTTTTTGAGTTATTCTAAAAAATGTGCACATTCCAGACCGTTCCCCCCCCCTACGTTTCGACACCGATTGACAGAAAAAATTGAAAAAATTCATAGAGACAGGAAATTCGCTATATTTTGAACGAAAATTATAGCGAACTCTCAAATAATTATATTTCTGTGTGTTTAGGGGACGGGTGTAAAGAGGGTAAAAAAAACATTTTTTGGACCAAGCGAGTGGGGTGTCATTTGAAAGAACACAAAATTTCCAACAGGTTGCAATATTTTTTAGAATTTTGCGGTACACCGTTTTTGAGTTATTCTAAAAAATGTGCACATTCCAGACCGTTCCCCCCCCCTACGTTTCGACACCGATTGACAGAAAAAATTGAAAAAATTCACAGAGACAGGAAATTTGCTATATTTTGAACGAAAATTATAGCGAACTCTCAAATAATTATATTTCTGTGTATTTAGGGGATGGGTGTAAAGGGGGTAAAAAAAA
Organism: Diogma glabrata; assembly: GCA_963693315.1. Taxonomy (NCBI): domain Eukaryota; kingdom Metazoa; phylum Arthropoda; class Insecta; order Diptera; family Cylindrotomidae; genus Diogma; species Diogma glabrata. The sequence continues at coordinate 9,608 of CAVNZG010000877.1, forward strand.
ACTTTTTTTGACCCAAGCGAGTGGGATATCATTTGAAAGAGCACCAAATTTCCAACACGTTGCAGTTTTTTTAAGAATTTTGCGGTACACCGTTTTTGAGTTATTCTAAAAAATGTGCACATTCCAGACCGTTCCCCCCCCCTACGTTTCGACACCGATTGACAGAAAAAATTGAAAAAATTCATAGAGACAGGAAATTTGCTATATTTTGAACGAAAATTATAGCGAACTCTCAAATAATTATATTTCTGTGTGTTTAGGGGACGGGTGTAAAGAGGGTAAAAAAAAACTTTTTTTGACCCAAGCGAGTGGGGTGTCATTTGAAAGAACACAAAATTTCCAAAACATTGCAATTTTTTTTAGAATTTTCCGGTACACCGTTTTTGAGTTATTCTAAAAAATGTGCAAGTTCCTGACCGTTCCCCCCCCCCACGTTTCGACACTGATTGACAGAAAAAATTGAAAAAATTCATGGAGACAGGAAATTCGCTATATTTTGAACGAAAATTATAGCGAACTCTCAAATAATTATATTTCTGTGTGTTTAGGGGACGGGTGTAAGGGGGGTAAAAAAAACTTTTTTCATCATTTGAAAGAGCACCAAATTTCCAAAATATTGCAATTTTTTTTAGAATTTTCCGGTACACCGTTTTTGAGTTATTCTAAAAAATGTGCAAGTTCCTGACCGTTCCCCCCCCTACGTTTCGACACTGATTGACAGAAAAAATTGAAAAAAATTCATGGAGACAGGAAGTTTGCTATATTTTGAACGAAAATTATAGCGAACTCTCAAATAATTATATTTCTGTGTGTTTAGGGGATGGGTGTGGGGAGTGCAAAAAAACTTTTTTTGGAACCAAACGAATGGGGTGTCATTTGAAAGAACACTTAATCTAAGAAACATTGCAACATTTTTTAGAATTCTGCGATGCACAGTTTTTTAGTTATTGATGAAAAAAAAGTTATTTTAAGTGTATGTATACCACCCTATATTTCGACGCTGATTTATAGAACAAATATTCCCAATTTAGACCGTTAAAATACTGGTTAAATCTTTCTTTAGCTAACATAAACAGCTATGGATAAGATTTAACCTCAAGTAACATTTTTGATCAATGTAGATGTGATTGACATTTACTATAGACGTTTACGATTAAACATTTATTCTGTTATGCGTCCATAGTCTGGCGATATAAAGACTTTACAACATAACTTTATGTCATTTATTTTTGATATTGTGTTCTTTTACATTCACGGAACCCTTGGCGAGCGAATTTTATTCGCACTTGTCCGACTTTTTTTTTATAGCAAAACCAACATCGAAAAATTAGCCGATGCAGCTTGTGTAATATTTTGCGACAAATATTAAGTAGTGCATTGCTTAGTACATTACTACAATTGCTCTGGGTAAACGAAATTATACATACCTATATTGGGGCTGAATTATTATCAGTCTAGTTTTTAGAAAATCGAACATTTGTCATGGACCTTTTTTGAAATTTTATATATTAATTTTTAACAAAATTAATAATTAAACTTACAGTTATTTTCACATTTTGTAAACTTTATTAAAACTAAACTACAGACTAATAACTTGAAACAATTCTGCATTTTAACAGAAAAACACTTTAATCTTAACTGAAAAAAATATTAAATATCACAATTAATTAAACTATTAATTCACTTTTCCACTATATCCTTGACTGAAATATGTTAAATGTTTGCGATTTCAATTCTGTTTATTATCGTTTCTTAATTTGATTTAAACTACATCTCTAAGGTAAAAATTCGTATTATATATTTGTAGCCATAGGCCTTGGTAATGATAACGTATTCTTGAGATACAAAAATTTTAAACGTGAGTAGAGTTACACAACACAAAACCATTCTTTTTACAAAAAGTAGATTGAAAGATTTGCATTGTCATATTTGTTTATTTTCTTGTAAACATTATTTAATAGTTTTACGCACAAACACTAACTTAACTTTTAGCAATATGGTGGTTAAGATTAATTATGTAGTTTCCTGTTCTGCAAACTAAACGCTTGCCGTTTTCAGTTAATCAAATAAATTGAAAATATTCTAGGTAGCGACCACAAACAATGTTTCCTAAAAACATATTTAAGGAGTTGTGGAACCAGTTCGGGTACGCAAACAAGAAACAAATTACCATGTAGTTTACAATCACACTTTGTTAGTTTTAAGTTAAATCATAAATTGCATATAGAAAATTCATGCAGTATTTGTTTTTATAAAACGGATGAGTTATGTTTAGATACTGTATATGGAAATTTCCGTCTCCGACAAATCTAATAGAGCAAGAGCCAGCGAAGGCCAGAACTTTGTATTTTTATAAAAGCTGAAAAATTCTCTGCGCATACTCCTTATTTAGGAAAGACATATGAAGTTTGGATCATCGTGGCTCTAACAGGGAACATGTAACAAAGGGACATAAAATTCCTCCAAAGACAAAAAATTACCTTCTCATGGAAGGATAATTTTTTTATATATTCTTCGGGATAGTATTAGAAATCATGTCATCCATTGCCAGACAGTTACAATCGTGGCAATCCCAGACACCTTTCATTTTTAATAATTTGTTACTAAACTCTCTTTATAGTATAAAAGCTAAATTTTATATATGTTACTTGGGAAACTATCAGAATATATTTTATCCACGACTACTAAAGAATATATGCTTTCCATGCGTATGTCTTCCATTGTAATTGTATTCATTCTACAACTAGTTAATTTGATTAAAATTCGTAAACAGCTCTATAGTTTATTAAATATTCCCCTAACAAATTAAACAACAAACTTGTTTTGTTTTCGCTGTCTTTGATGTTTTTATTTCAATATGGCGATACAAATTTTTGCATGGAAACTGGAAATTAAACGAAATATTTTACAGTCGTGAATAAAATAGCATCTTGTATTCGGTTAGGATGATGGCAATTCTTTCCCTCGGATGATTCCCTCCACTCGCTACGCTCGTTTCGGGCAACTTCATCCTCGTGAAGAATTGCCTTCATTCTAAGCTCATACTAGAATCTACGATTCTTAGCAGCCAGACAGTTTTGATACTGTCTACATCTTGCTAGACAAATTGAAATTCTTACGTAGGTTCGAGCGAGAGGCAATATATATGCAAGCTGATGCGAGTGAAATAAGTCTTTTGCGATCTTTTTATACCGAGTAAAAGATAAAACATTTGTTTTTTAAAAAGTCGATTGGTTAAAAAAAATTATTCATATGCAATAATACTTTTCTAAAATAAATTTTATTTTCTTAGTCAATTGATTATGTCATTGCAGTGAATCATCTTTTTAACTAAAACCACTGAAATTTTTGATTTATAGTAATATAATGACCATTTAATTTTGTAAAGGAAACCCGAATTCCGAAATATATTAAAATTAATTGAGAAGTAAATAATGTGAAATAAAATGCATGTTATATAGAACTCATATAATAATTAGCTTTTAGGTAGATTTCATATAAAAATCTACCTATTGCAACGTGCTTCATCTTGGAATTTCGGAAAAATTTTGGTGCCAATCGACTATAAATGATAAGCGGAGACGAAAAAACAATATGAAAAAAATCATTTATATATGTATATATATATATATATATATATATATATATATATATATATATATATATATATATATATATATATATATATATATATGTATATGATAAAAGACAATTTTCTTTGGTTTTTGGCCCGTTGTTATTATTATTATTTTACGTTTCGGCGAATTACCACGCCATTTTCAAAAATCTGCAAAAATGTACAATACAATGTCACTAATTTTCTTTAAGTTTACAAAACAAAATAATTACCCTTCTTTCTAATCTATAAACAATTTTTCACAGAAACTATATCAAATTAAAATTAACTATGGTCATTTCAATAAAATAATAAATTAATTTAAAACAAATTAAAAAAAATAAATAAAATTAAAAAACAATGCAAATTACATATTCTGAACAGCACAAAACTTATTACACAGAAAAAGGAATTTTGACCTTGTCAATAAAACGATTAATTAATTTAAAACAAATTAGGTAACAATTAAAAAAAACAAGAAACAAACAAACTTTTTTCTGTGCGCCTAATCCATAACTTTGATTTTATATGAGGTTATCATATATTTTTTGGAGATATTCCGTGTCTTTTTGGATGTTGATGGATTTTTTTGTTTTCTGACTCTCCTTTATCAATATCATTTCCATGATTCGGCGCTTATGGTAGCTTGGTTCTTTTGCGAGTACTCTCACGTTTTCTTTTAGACTAATCTTGTGTTTGGTGTTTCTGAGATGTGAAGATAATGCACTTTTACTAAAATTTGGATCGTTGTTATTTGCTCCATTGATGTGTTCATTAATTCTTTTTCTCAGGTACTGATTTGTATTGCCCACATATTCGGAAAGACATGAGCAAGTGACTTTATACACTAGATTAGACTGTTGGTCCAGCGGTACTTTATCTTTCAGATTTGAAAAAAGTGAGTCCAGAGAGATATTTGATCTTCCTACCGTTTTTACATTGTATCGTGCTAACAATGCCCTAACTTTTTCGAAGAGATTTTTAATGTAAGGTATGGATAGGTATTTTTCATCTGGTACTCTAACTCTTCTATTTTCTTGGCCATGCAGGTGATTAAAGATGTTACCTCTGATGGTTTTCTCAACTAGGGGTCTTGGGTATCCATTTGTTATCAGCGTCGTCTCTAACAGTTTAAAATTTTCTTTATGAAAACGATGGTCAGATAATTTGAGTATTTTGTCACAGAGGATCTTGATGGTGTTAATTTTGTAGTTGTGAGGCAACCAAGACTTATAATTTAAATATCGTCCGGACCAGGTGTCCTTATGATACCAGTTTGTAGATAATGTTCCGTCCGAGTTTCTTATCACTTTCGTATCTAAGAAAGAAAGACAGCCATTCTCCTCAAGTTCTATTGTGAATTTAATGTGTTGTTCAAAATCATTAAACGTTTTTAAGAAGTTATCAACTTCTTCTGCTGGAACTGCAGTGAAAATGTCGTCTACGTAACGATAGAAGAAAGGTATATTAAATTTAAACGAAGAAAGTACCGAAGTTTCAATAAATTCCATGACTGTGTTAGCTATATCTGGACTAATCGGCGATCCCATCGGAGAGCCAAACTTCTGGCGGTACACTTTTCTGTTAAATGTAAAAATACAATTTTCTAGAACCAATTGTAGAGCTTCCATAAACTGAGTTTTGAGGAGCTTGGTTTTCGATCTTTTCTTAATTTCCATCCAGTTCTTATTGACCAGCTTCATCACGAGTTTACTATCTACATTAGTAAATAGTGATGTTACATCGAGTGATAGTAAAACATAACCTGGCGGTAAAACAATGTCTTTGATTTTTTCGATAAATTCTTCAGAATTTTTTATATATATATATGTATATAAAAATATATATGTATATATATGTATATATATATATAAATATATATATATATATATATATATATATATATATATATATATATATATATATATATATATATATATATATATATATATATATATATATTATATGTATATATTTATTATATGATGTGATATTTGGCTTGTATATTACTTTTGTAAATAATAAATTTTTTGGTTAAAGCCAATAAATAAAACAATATTTTTTTAAATTGTTTATCCTACAATTGTTTCGGTTTTAGAAAACCATCTTCGGGGAAAATATATAATGAAAATTTCTTATACAAAAAATAAATACAAATTGACAAATGAAATAAAAAGCTTACTATGAAAAACTAACAATCAAAAAAGAAAAGGCTAACTATATAAAAAAATAATGAAAGAAAATACAAAACAATAATACAATGATAAAAATGTTTAGTAGAAAAAGCTCCATGATGTTTAATTTGTTTAAAAACTTTTTTAAATTTGCAGAACAAAATCGTAAGTATTTTGAAGAAAATCCGTATCTGTTTGTATATTTATACAATTTTTATTTTGTTTGATGCGAATCATTTCCAAAATTCTTTCGTTTGTTTAAATTTTTTTCTTTATCCAAAATTTTATAATTTTGAAGTGGTAGATTTGTATGGCAGCTTTTTTTATGGTTGGATAATGCACTCATATTGTTATTATTTTGTTTTTTGGCGTCGTTTAGATGTTGTTTTATACGTTTTCCCAGATATTGTTGTTTACATTATTATTGTTTACATACGCGATCTGCTTGACACACTAAATTGGATTCAATATTCATTGGTATTTTATCTTTTTATGTTATCCCCGAAGATGGTTTTCTAAAACCGAAACAATTGTAGGATAAACAATTTTAAAAAATATTGTTTTATTTACTGGCCTTAACCAAAAAATTTATCATTTACAAAAATAATATACAAGCCAAATATCACATCATATAATAAATATTACTCCCATTTGGTGAAAACTTGGGTAAAAGAAGAACAAATTTAAATAAGAACTTTTTTAAATTTTTAAAAAGAAAAACGAACAATGATACAATGAAAATTGTAGCCCAATTTTTTAGTGAAAGGTTAAAGTTAGCGAAAGTCCTGAATAAAAAATACTTATTGCTACGTTATAGAAAACAAGGTGTTCTACCAAAAAATAGACGTCTCAAGAACACATCTAAAATATATAAAAAGTTTTTTGAAAATGCAGAAAAACGTTTTCTGTTTACAATCCTCAGTCGTGAAATTACTGAAACTTTTGGCTTGATTAAAAAACATGAGAAACAAATTGAACTTTTTAGAAATTATATTATTGAAAATATAACATCTGATCTGTCTTCTTTAATCTTTAATCGGGCAGAGGAACAATTTAAAAATATTTTTAATGAAATCAAAATTAATCATCGTCGGAAAATTGATAACCTTTTAAGACCACAACCAATAAATTTAGTAAATCATCGAGAAAACATCGTTGTTGAAATAGACCGTGAAAACTCAATTGTAGCTGAGAATCATTTTACTGGTTTATCAGATGGAAAATGGCTAGTCAATCTGTCCCAGACATTAATACCAGAAAATGTTGAGAATGTTTTGAAACTCGGAGAAAAATTTGCTCCTCCTGTTATTCCAAAAAGAATACCTTTCGATAAGATAGTGTGTGGTGTTGAAAGTGTTCTTTTAAGTTGTGAAGATCAATTTGATGATTTAACAAGGTCAAATTTACGTGATCGTTTTGTCAACATATTGACGAGCTTTAAACATAAACACAACCATAAAAAATTGCTAACAAATGAAGAATTACAATTACTTCATGATTTAAAAGATACGAAAAATTTTCTGACTGTAAATGACGATATCATTGTATTAAAAGCTGATAAGGGAAATATCACAGTAGTTATGAAAAACAGTGATTATGACCTTAAAATACAAACATTGTTAGAAGATGATACAACTTATTTGAAAATTGTTAAAGTACCAACCGCCAGTATACAAAAACATCTTAATACAATGATAATGACTTGGGAAGCTGAAAAACGAATATCTATACATGAAGGAAAGTGGTTGAGGTCTTATTATGGTGTCCCGGCTACTTTATATGGTTTACCTAAAGTTCATAAGTCTGGTATACCTCTTCGTCCAATTGTTAGTTCTATTGGAACACCACTTTACAATTTGTCATCGTTTTTATCTAATATTTTAAATAAACTTGTGGGAAGAGCTAACACGTTTATCAAAAATTCAGAAAATTTGAACGAAAAATTAAGTGGATATCAACTTCCTGATGACTACATTTTGATATCATTAGATGTAGTATCTTTATTTACAAATGTTGACATTAGTCTTGTTGTTCAAATTGGAAAACAAAATTGGATGGAAATCAAAAAATTGAACAAACTTAAATTAACAAAGTTACAATTTATCGAAGGATTAGAAATGATTTTTGGTAGTCCAATGGGCTCGCCTGTTAGTCCATCTTGTGCCTTTTTGATAATGGAATATGTTGAAGAAACCGTTTTAAATGATATGAACTTCAAACCACCATTTTTCTTTAGGTATGTGGATGACATTCTAACTGCTTGTCACAACATCAAAGTACAAGAATTTCTCAATAAATTTAATAATTTTAACAACAATATCCAGTTCACGCTTGAAACAGAAATTGATTGCTGCCTACTATTTTTAGATCTGATGATACATCGTCAAAGTAATGGAAAATTAATAACTGATTGGTTCCATAAAAAAAACATGGTCTGGTAGATACTTGCATTTAAATTCTTGGCTACCACAATCGTATAAGAGGAACACCGTTACTTTAATGGTTAAAAAATGTTGAGCCTTCTGATCCAAAATTTCATAACAAAAATTTTAATTTACTTTTTGAAACTCTTCAAAAAAATAACTATCCAGAAAATTTTATACGTAAATTAGTAAATTAAAAAATTTACAGTAATGAAAACACTGTCTTGGAAAAATCAAAATTGAAGAATAACAACAAAATTTACATGACTATACCTTATGTCAAAAGTCTTTTCGAACAAATAAAACACTTGTTGAAAAACTTTAACTTCGAAGTTGTAGGAACAGCTCATAATAGTTTATATAATACTATTTTTTCAAAATTAAAAGATAAAATACCAATGAATATTGAATCCAATTTAGTGTATCAAGCAGATTGCGAATTTGGTAAATCTCACATAGGCCAAACCCAACAATATCTGGGAAAACATATAAAACAACATCTAAACGACGCCAAAAAACAAAATAATGACAATATGAGTGCATTATCCAACCATAAAAAAAGCTGCCATACAAATCTACCACTTCAAAATTATAAAATTTTGGATAAAGAAAAAAATTTAAACAAACGAAGAATTTTGGAAATGATTCGCATCAAACAAAATAAAAATTGTATGAATATACAAACCGATACGGATTTTCTTCAAAATACTTACGATTTTGTTCTGCAAATTTAAAAAAGTTTTTAAACAAATTAAACATCATGGAGCTTTTTCTACTAAACATTTTTATCATTGTATTATTGTTTTGTATTTTCTTTCATTATTTTTTTTTATATAGTTAGCCTTTTCTTTTTTGATTGTTAGTTTTTCATAGCAAGCTTTTTATTTCATTTGTCAATTTGTATTTATTTTTTGTATAAGAAATTTTCATTATATATTATCCCCGAAGATGGTTTTCTAAAACCGAAACAATTGTAGGATAAACAATTTTAAAAAATATTGTTTTATTTATTGGCTTTAACCAAAAAATTTATTAATTACAAAAATATATATATATATATATATATATATATATATATATATATATATATATATATATATATATATATATATATATATATATATATATATATATATATATATATATATAAATATATATATATATATATATATATATATATATATATATATATATATATATATATATATATATATATATATATATATATATATATATATATATATATATATATATATATATATATATATATATATATATATATATATATATATATATATATATATATATATATATATATATATATATATATATATATATATATATATATATATATATATATATATATATATATATATATATATATATATATTGAAAGAGATAATTAATTTCCTTAACCTCACTATTTGTGATTTTCGAAAGTTAATAGGTATATTCCATACTATCCTAAGTCACGTGTGCAGTTATTATTGAATGTTGCCAATCAATATGAAATCAATTTTACGACATAAATGTCAAGTAAATTAGTGAATCGTATGAATTTTTCAATTCGAAATCAGTTTTTGGGTTTATCTGAATAAACCTTATAGTTATTTGTTAATAAAAACAACTTTTATCTCTGAACGTGTTTCGGTTGGGATTCGAACTTAGAACCTCATCAGTACCAACTAAGTTTGAATCTTTTGGTAGACACGCTGTCAACTGCCCCTCGGCGTCGACATTAGAAACATTTTTAATTACGATGTTGTAATTTCTTTTTTTTTTTCCTAGTGAAAAACTTTTTTTTTTTTTTTGTCATACTTCACTGGCTACAGAGTTAGTATTTTTTATTATATAGATTTTATGCGTCTTAAACCCGACAAGGTAGGAATTTTTATTGAAAGAGATAATTAATTTCCTTACCCTCACTATTTGTGATTTTCGAAAGTTTATTCGAAGGTTTATTCAGATAAACCCAAAAACTGATTTCGAATTGAAAAATTCATACGATTCACTAATTTACTTGACATTTATGTCGTAAAATTGATTTCATATTGATGGGCAACATTCAATAATAACTGCACACGTGACTTAGGATAGTATGGAATATACCTACTAACTTTCGAAAATCACAAATAGTGAGGTTAAGGAAATTAATTATCTCTTTCAATAAAAATTCCTACCTTGTCGGGTTTAAGACGTATGAAATCTATATAATAAAAAATACTAACTCTGTAGCCAGTGAAGTATGACAAAAAAAAAAAAAAAAGTTTTTCACTAGGAAAAAAAAAAAGAAATTACAACATCGTAATTAAAAATGTTTCTAATGTCGACGCCGAGGGGCAGTTGACAGCGTGTCTACCAAAAGATTCAAACTTAGTTGGTACTGATGAGGTTGTAAGTTCGAATCCCAACCGAAACACGTTCAGAGATAAAAGTTGTTTTTATTAACAAATAACTATAAGGTTTATTCAGATAAACCCAAAAACTGATTTCGAATTGAAAAATTCATACGATTCACTAATTTACTTGACATTTATGTCGTAAAATTGATTTCATATTGATTGGCAACATTCAATAATAACTGCACACGTGACTTAGGATAGTATGGAATATACCTACTAACTTTCGAAAATCACAAATAGTGAGGTTAAGGAAATTAATTATCTCTTTCAATAAAAATTCCTACCTTGTCGGGTTTAAGACGTATAAAATCTATATAATAAAAAATACTAACTCTGTAGCCAGTGAAGTATGACAAAAAAAAAAAAAGTTTTTCACTAGGAAAAAAAAAAAGAAATTACAACATCGTAATTAAAAATGTTTCTAATGTCGACGCCGAGGGGCAGTTGACAGCGTGTCTACCAAAAGATTCAAACTTAGTTGGTACTGATGAGGTTCTAAGTTCGAATCCCAACCGAAACACGTTCAGAGATAAAAGTTGTTTTTATTAACAAATAACTATAAGGTTTATTCAGATAAACCCAAAAACTGATTTCGAATTGAAAAATTCATACGATTCACTAATTTACTTGACATTTATGTCGTAAAATTGATTTCATATTGATTGGTAACATTCAATAATAACTGCACACGTGACTTAGGATAGTATGGAATATACCTACTAACTTTCGAAAATCACAAATAGTGAGGTTAAGGAAATTAATTATCTCTTTCAATAAAAATTCCTACCTTGTCGGGTTTAAGACGTATAAAATCTATATAATAAAAAATACTAACTCTGTAGCCAGTGAAGTATGACAAAAAAAAAAAAAAGTTTTTCACTAGGAAAAAAAAAAAGAAATTACAACATCGTAATTAAAAATGTTTCTAATGTCGACGCCGAGGGGCAGTTGACAGCGTGTCTACCAAAAGATTCAAACTTAGTTGGTACTGATGAGGTTCTAAGTTCGAATCCCAACCGAAACACGTTCAGAGATAAAAGTTGTTTTTATTAACAAATAACTATAAGGTTTATTCAGATAAACCCAAAAACTGATTTCGAATTGAAAAATTCATACGATTCACTAATTTACTTGACATTTATGTCGTAAAATTGATTTCATATTGATTGGCAACATTCAATAATAACTGCACACGTGACTTAGGATAGTATGGAATATACCTACTAACTTTCGAAAATCACAAATAGTGAGGTTAAGGAAATTAATTATCTCTTTCAATAAAAATTCCTACCTTGTCGGGTTTAAGACGTATAAAATCTATATAATAAAATATATATATATATATATATATATATATATATATATATATATATATATATATATATATATATATATATATATATATATATATATATATATATATATATATATATATATATATATATATATATATATATATATATATATATATATATATATATACATATTTATATATATATATATATATATATATATATATATATATATATATATATATATATATATATATATATATATATATATCAGTGGCGGATTAACAGTTCAGGGGGCCCTGATGCGAGTAATTTTTGGGGGCGTTTTTCCTCATTTTTCAAAATTGATGATTAAATATAAAGGTCCTCAGCTCCGAAAAAGACCCTAGTAAATAAATAATTTTCAAAATGTCATTTTTGATGACGAAAGACCAGAACTGAATTTTTAATGATTCAGAACTGCATGTCTGGAATCAGAACTGCGAAAAACGATAAAATTACACCCTAAAAAAATCTCTGAAATAGAGAATATACAATGTGTAGCACGAATTGATTCTCTCTCTCTCTCTGTTCAAACGATACTCTTGCAGCAGTTTTTGACTGCTTTGAAATAATTCCAAACAAAATTTTCGATTTCTCCATTTTGCAATCTAAAAGCAATAATCTATTCGAATATTCTAAATAAAGATATGTATATATTTTATAAAGAAAATAAATAAAAAACAAAAGTTTTATGGTCCAAATACATGTGCAGAATTCTGCATGCAGCGAAATTAGAGCATGTGTTGTTATATGAGAGCAATGACATGTAAATTCTGCATGCAGTCTAATTCGAATTTCGCTGCACAGAGGCAGTGCTTCCACAATAAAAAAAAAACAAAAACTACTTGAAAACTCAGACAAAAATGGATGATTTGACATTTTGTTTGGAAATGAATTATTTTTTTTATAACTCAAATAAAAATGAATGATACTTTTTTGAAAATGAAATTATTTTTGTAATGATTATTTGTTTATAAAGATATTCAAATATTCTAAATAATCCAAATTATAAAATAATAAAACTAATATTGTAAATAAATAAATTTTCGGGGAAGGATTATCGGAAACAGTGGTACACCCAACTCTTTTTTTAAACGGTCTTTTTTTAAACGATTTTGAAATAACACGTTTCACCAAATACACCCAACTTTTTTTTTAAACGCCTTTTTTTAAACGATTTTGAATTAACACGGTTCACAAAATATACGTTTTCCACGATTATTTTGTTCTTGTACGAATACCAAAAAATGTTGTTTAAACTATTGTTGATAGTGTAATCAGAAGACGGTCAATTTTCAGAAGACGGCCAGAGATGTGTGGGTGACTGTTTTTAGATAAGATAACCGGTCGATCTTTGGCCAGAGATGTGACTGTTTTTTAATAAAAAGTGTTGGTAATAGAAATTATAATATGTGTCGCAAAAACACATAAATTCTTTTTGGGGTGAAAGGACAAAGAAACGTCTATGCATTCTGTCACTATAACAGTGACTGATCTCAACAACCTGATTTTTTGCATAGGGGAAACGAATATAATAAAGGTAATATTATTTCGATTGCATCCGAGCACTGCTGGTGACGACATTTATTAAAAACAACAAGTTCAGCAACAGTGCGATGGCGTTGTAGGTAATCAAGATTTGATGTTAAATTTTAATCTTCCACAATTCGTATAGCTAGTTTTGAGTAGGGTCCAAAACCACAATGCTCTATATGGGGGCAAATATAGGAGTTACAAATGGGGGCAGAAAGATAGATTAAAAAATAATAAATAAAAAATAATGGAGGTTGCACGAGACGGAACTTGTCCTGACACGCAAACTCTATGGTTTGTAGAGCCATGGAGCAATTGATGTGGTGTGAATTTTTGATATCTATTGATGGGGCCTGAGATTCCTCTGCCTGTGCCATCGCAATTAAATGATCGTTCCAGAGTAAGTCGTTAGAAATTGAGACACCCAATAACTGAATGCTTTCACATTCGTTTATTTCTTAGTCACATATAATACTAATTGAAATATCGTTTGAAAACTTGTTGTTCGATCTGGAAAAATCAATGGCTGTGTTTTTGCAGAATTACAATTAGGGTTGCACCGATTGATCGGAAGATAATCGGTAATCGGCAATTTTGCTGATTAATCGATATCGGTTTTTTTGTCAGATTAATTGGCCGATTATCAACACATGCGTTTTTAATTGTTTGCATTTTAAACACCACAAATTATAAATAATAAAACACCATAGTCAGCGATACTTGAAAACCTTTTTAAATAAGTATAAGATTGGGGGTTGCTTAAAAATATGAGAAATCTGTTTATGTATGTCTGCATTTTTTTGATACAAATTAATTTAAAATAATGCTGTTTTTAAATGAAGTACTATAGTTACTGCCATCGACATATAATTTTTTTTAAATTTTGCCAAACTTCCTGCCTCTGTAAATGGGTTTTCGGATTATAAAATCTCGGTTTGTGTTAAAATATTCGGTGCAAAGTTTCTCGTACGGTTCACAATGGCAGTGTGATTCTCGAAGTTTGCCATCCATGGCTTCTGTCTTATAAATATGTAAGTTTTTATTATTGCCATACCAGAGTAACCATGCTTGAAATAATGACAACAAATTCGTTCCTAGATACATAAATTCACCAAATGTGCTACAGTCAACCTAGATATTGGGCAAAAAATAAATCGAGAGCGGCAGATTGTTTTAACAACGAAAAGAATATAGTTGCCAGAAAAATGCAAAACACCGCTTTCAACAGTTACAGAATTTTTTTATTTAAAATATTGCCGAACGATAATAGTAGTTTATGTAACAAGTACGCAAAATATGGTTTTAGCGGACGAACCGTAATGTTTCCGGACGAAGCGCTAGCCTAAATAGTCTGTAATATGAAGATGAGTCTGCTAAAGCCATTTGCGTACGTGTTTCATACAACGTTTTTTTGTATTAGCTCTTAAGATTTTTTTTTCTAATTTATTGCTTAATTTGTATTCTTGCGTAACTAAAAATTTGATTTTTGAACAAAACTTATCAAAGCAATTGTGATTATAATTTGAAAATAATTATAATATAAAATGAAAACAAATTTTGAATCCGCTAAAGTGTTGGCAAAACGACTTTAAGTACTAGGCCGCTAAAATACAATTTTGCGGACTCTAAACAGTTCTAAAAGTAATCATTTTTCGGAGCTAATACTAAAAATAAATAAATAATAGCGACGTTCGCATAACATTTTAAACTATGATTGCAAAGCGTCCCGATTTAGCTGGATTGTACCGACTTGTGAAGAAAAGTCTTGCGTTCTAACTAATAGTCTAATTCAAAAATGCTTTGCGCAGATTTGTTTAACTAATTTCCATCAAATAATCGGCAGGCAATTAATCGGTATCGGCCGATAAAGAAAGCCAATTAATCGGTAAGCGGCAAGATTTCTGATTGGTACAATCGTAATTAAAATAGACCAAATTTTTGATACGTTGATCGGGAATTTTTTCTAACTCCTCGTTTACATTTATCCCCGACCCGATCCGGATTTATTCGTTCGTGCATTTTATCCTTTATGAAGATAATTCATGGAGATTCGCGCCAATTTAAACGAAAACCTAGAAAAATTGTTAATCAGCGTGACAAAAATTTGGCCAATTTTAATGATCATAGGAAAGAATGACTTGTGCAGTGTACTATCATCTGCAAAATTATTTATTGGGTTACTGGTGATTGTCAACAGTTCGTTGATATTAATTAAAAATAGAGAAAAAAGAAGAAGAAAAGCCATCTATAGATACTGAAAGAAATATCAGTATAGGTCGGTCGGTGAAAGCTATGAATCAGAATGCACGACTGCGGTGTGATATTAATATGCAACGAGCTTATTGTTTAGATTGTCACACATGGTTCAATGAAATACTTTTGAGATGTCTAATACGAAAAGTACGTTTTACCACCTTTTTCAGATATGCTATTCCAAAGATGGGCTACATAGTTCAAAAGATCGGTTGTTAATTTTGTATTGGCAATATCAAACAGATGTCTTTTAAAAATTTTGATATGTGTGTATTTTTATAATCCTCATATACATTAGACTGAACTGAGAGAAAAGCTTTTAGTCTATAATTTGAAATATCACATTTGATTTCTTTTTTGGACATTGTTTAACTTCCAGCACGAACGAAAAATACCTGATTTATAGGATTTGTAGAAAATTTTGGTAAGACTGGATACAAGTTCTTTGAAAAATAATTTTAGAATAATGGGGGAAATGTTGCCCAGACGGGAGGCTTTGTTGATATTTGACTTCTTTAATAGTGTTTCCACAGTTTTGGGTTTGAAATGAGGTTCTGTCATATTAAATTCTGAAAACTTGCTTTTTTCAGGAGTTTTCTAAACAGTCGAGTTCAAATCAAAGCGTTCCACGAATGTGGTTTTTCTTGCTGCGTCAGTATCAATTAAACCAACATCAATAATAGGAAGGGTAGAAGATTTGGTACCAGAATTTAAGATTTAATAGGTCTGTAACACATAATCACTGGGGTTTCCGCTTTCCCTTTCTAAATTTCTGATATTCTGTTGGCCTTTAGCTATTTTAATCGACTTATAGGATTTTTATTATAAATCCAAATATTAAATAATCTACGTTTGGCCAATTTTGCCCTTCGAAAACAAATATTTTTGTTAGGATTTCATAATTGAAAAGGGAACGAATTTATTGATGTCAAATTGAACAGTTTCAGAAATTCAGAATTTGTGATAAATTAAACTAAAGTAACTTTGTGATTCCTTTCCTTTTCAGTAAAGTTTTGAGCAGAAACCTTTACATCGTCGTTCGTCAGTATAAAAACCACAACTATCAAAAGGGAAACCTTTGAAGATACTTCGGGAACGATTGCACTAAAAGAAAAAATTCAGTCACTACAATCTGTTTTGTTCCAGCCAATGTTTCCTTGTTTTTGTTTTATGTATATGTAATATAGTGTTTATTTTCATTTTTTTTGCACGAAATTTTGTGTGAGATTTTTGAAGTTACACGATTTTTGAATGTCGTGGAACGTATCCCCAAATTTACCATACGTCTCATGTATTTTTTTAAACGATTTTTTTTTAAACGTATTTCTTAGGAACGCATCTACCGTTTAAAAAAAGAGTTGGGTGTATATGTATAATTTGAACTTAAATTTTAATTTAGACATAAACGTTTTTACAGGCTACGATTCAATTATTTTCTTCTTTTAATTAAAAAGACAGCTTTCTTTAAATTGCGACAACTTTCACTTATAACTATTTCATAATACGTAAGAACACGAACTGTCATTGTTCCGAACATTCTGCACGTCAAATATATAAAAATTCTGCACATCTATTTTAGATGCAGATATGCATGCAGCACTGCGTGCAGACTTTCTGCACATGTATTTTGGGCATTAATTCCGAACTTCTGAGAGTGATGAAACTCTGGGCTCGAATCACAATGGCAACTTTCTTGGAGCTCTTGAACTTCTTACTTCGTATTTGATCCTCGCACCTCTCAAGCACAGTATGTGACGAATTTATTACCATCATGAGGCAAGAAATCAAAAATTGTATTGCAGCCGACGTCATTGACGCAGTTTATTATTCGATTAGTGTTGACTCCACTCCGGATGTAAGTCATTCGGATCAATTGGCTTTTTGCATTCGATATGTAAAAGATGGTAAAGTCAATGAACGATTCGTTACTTTTATTCCGATTGAGGGTCATACATCAGAGTATCTTTTTGGCATCGTTTCAAAATTCCACGAAGAAAAGAAAATTGACATACAAAATTGCAGAGGACAGTCATATGACAACGCAAACAATATGGCTGGAATTAGTGGCGGTCTTCAAGCTTTGATTCGTGAACAAAATGAATCAGCAATTTTCGTACCTTGCAATGCTCACACATTGAATTTAGTCGGTGTAAATACTGTTTCTGGAAATGTTATTGCTACCAATTTCTTCGATCTGATTGAAGAAGTTTATAGTTTTTTCGTTCATTCACCATATCGTTGGAATAAATAAAAAAAATAAATAACGGAAAAAGACGAGTACATGTTGAAAAAGCATCGGGAACGAGATGGCAGCCAGAAATGATTCAGTTAACGCATTTCATTCATGTTATTTAAAAGTGTTGACTATCTTGAAATCGTTTATTACCGAGGAAAGCTTCAGTGAATAAAATAAAGCATTGGTAAAGGGTTTAATTTTTATTCAAATGATCCAGGTTTGTAGCCAGTAGAATTCAATCAAACAATTTTACAAAATATTTGGATTAAGAAGGGTAATTGTATTAAACATTTCGTCGAAACAGTTAACGTCATTTCGTATTATTTTCAAATTATCGGTTCTTGGGTGCCCGCGTGTGTCAAAACATAGATGCAATGAAAAATGTTGGAAAATATGGTCGAAAGTTCACTGAGTTTCATTTTTATAGAAAACTCCCAAATGCAACAAAAATTAAACGAGATTGGCTAATCTATTCACCGTCAGCCGAAGCAGTTTTTGTTTTGTATGCCGTTTATTTGATGATTTGAATGGAAAATCGCAAGCATTTTCATTAAAAGGATTCAATAACTCATCACAAGGCATTTCGAAGCATGAAGAGTCTAAGTATCACATGACCAATGATTTTACATATAAAATGCGTATCAAAAATGAATTTTTCTATTTGCGTCTAAAATAAAGTCATTTCGATACCCAAATGCGTATCGAAATGGCCTTCATTACGATACGCAAAGTTTTGTCTTTCAAGGTTGGTCACATTGGTCATACAAACGTCAGTGAACATTAAAACGAATAATTATGTAAATAAAATTAATAAGAATATCTAAATTAGTGTTAAATATTTTAATTAATTAAAATAATTAGTAATAATAACAAAATTTCAAATTGACTATTTTTTAATAAAATACACATTTTTTAAAATTTCAAGACAAAAAATGCAAAATAGAAAAAATAGTATAAAAAACTCGTTTCATAAGACGTTTTATCGCACTTATCCTTTAGAAAACTCCCCGCTGCGCGGGTCGTTTTCTAAACAGATTGCGTGCGATAAAATCGTCGATTATGAAACGTTTCTTAATAGTAAGTTTCTTAATATACTATTACTTTCGAGAAATCGAATAGCTCATTTCAATTTTAGTTGTATTATTAAAAATACAACTAATTGAAATGAGCTATTGCAAAAAAGTTTTATTGCGTGTTGTAGATGTTGTGAAATTGCTTGCATCACGAGGACTTGCTTTTCATGGTCACGATGAAATTTTAGGATCAAAACACATTGGAAACTTTCTTGGATCTCTTAAATTATTGGCTAAATTTGATCCCTTTTTACAAGAACATATTTCTCGTTTTGGCAATAAAGGAACAGGTACACCCTTTTCATGTAACATTGACAAATGATTTTTTTTTTACTATTCGGAATATTTTTAGGAAAAGCATCGTATCTTTCAAGCACAATTTGTGAATAATTCATCTCTATAATGGCAAAACATGTTAAAAATCACATTGTTTCGGAAATTATAGAATCTCGATATTATTCGTTTAGTGTCGATTCCAGTCAGGATGTAAACCATACAGACTAGTTGTCTTTTTGTGTTCGATATGTTAAAAGCAATTCCATTTGTGAACGATTTATTTCATTTATTGAAATCGAAGGTCATACTTCGAATTATCTTTTTAACATCATTATGAAATTCCACAATGAAAACGAAATAAACATTGATAATTGTAGAGGCCAGTCATATGACAACGCTTACAATATGGCAGGTATTTATGGTGGACTACAAAGATTGATTCGCCAAACAAATGAAACAGCAATTTTTGTCCTTGCTCTGCGCATTCATTAAATTTAGTCGGTAAAAATAGTGTTTCTGGCAATACTGCTGCAACTAAGTTTTTGATATCGTTGAAAAACTTTATGGATTTTTCGTATATTCCCCTTTTAGATGGATTCGATTACAAGAACAATTAACCGAAAATAGCGAATGCATGTTAAAGAGAGCAACTGGAACGAGATGGTCAGCTAGATACGAATCAGTTCACGCTTTACATTCTTGTTATTTAGAAGTGTTGTATGTTTTAACATCTTTCCTACATGAGGAAAGCTTTTGTGATGATAACAAAGCAGTGGTAACAGGTTTGATATAAAACTTTGTCAATTCAATATTTTGATGCTTGTCCTCTGAAAAAGTGTACCAACCAATTGAAATGATGAACCAATTGATGAAATTATAGACCAGTTTGTAACACTTGAGTACAGAAAAAATGTACGTTAAATGCCTGAAAATAAATATATTTCAAACTTGTCTAGTTTTAGTTTCTTTTTTGCTTATGCTCGGGGCCCCTGCATCGCGGGGCCCTGGTGCGGTTGCCTAAAAACTTGTATGATAATCCGCCACTGTTATATATATATATATATATATATATATATATATATATATATATATATATATATATATATATATATATATATATATAACGTTATGAGATATAACGGAATTATACAATTATCCGGCACTCTCACGGTCGCAATTTTCGACCTACGACCTACACCAAAAATATTTTCTGTGTATATTGCGGCAAACAATCTCTTGGACAAGTTCACGAACTGGCCATATCGGGGTACCGTTTAAGCGGCTAGAGTCTTAAAAGTCGAATAATCTAAGGCGTTATAACTTCCGTTTCTAACATAAAGTTTAAATAAAATTGATAAATATTGAATATTTGGAGCTTTTTTTATCATTTTTTGTCAGATGACAACCTTGGCATTTAGGGTTCCTGAAAAATCAGCTGTTTTAAAAATTTTCTAAACTTTGTTGTCCTTGATCTAGATGACTAAGCTCAAAAATGAAAACTTTCGCACATGTAGATACCAGCTTAAATCTATCCAAAACTTAAAAAACAAATTGTTTAAGCTCAGAGGTTGAGACCCTGCGGTTATCAAAACGAAAACCAACGCAAACGGCCATGCTTTCATCATTTTCGAGTTTATTTTGATTAAACTAATACTAGCTTTTAATTCAACTTTTCAACTATAACATTAGAAATTTTCAGCTTTCTAACCCTAGAAGTTCCAATGCAATTAACATTATACTAACCATAATGCAAGCCACTAAAACGCTATATCATCACAAACAAATCCCAAAAATATCCAATTTAATAAATTTTCTTTTGTTTTAGGTAGATTTCATATAATTTTTTTTGTTTTTATTTTTTTTTCGCATAAATTTAAAAAATTTGTTTTGAATGTTTGTTGT
The DNA here is from genome assembly GCA_963693315.1 of Diogma glabrata. Taxonomy (NCBI): domain Eukaryota; kingdom Metazoa; phylum Arthropoda; class Insecta; order Diptera; family Cylindrotomidae; genus Diogma; species Diogma glabrata. The sequence goes on from CAVNZG010000877.1 coordinate 30,830, forward strand.
TGTTGTTTTGAAGATTAATTATTGTTTTGAATTAGGGAATAGTTTCTTTGGAATATTTGGAAGTGGTTTAGTTGAAATAAATATATGTATATTGATTGACATATTTACAATTGATAGATATTTGTATTATATTTGAGGTATAAGTTATTTGATGTTGTTTTGTTGTTGATTATAAATTATAGTATGTCAGTTGTGATGTAGTTAGAACGTTAATCCACCAAAGGATTTAATTTGTTATTAAGGAGTTTTAGCCAAATTAAACATAACTATTCGAAATTGCATTGACAAAGTAGTTTGCGTTTTTGTATTTAGTTTGTTTGGTTTGATAAATTTTTTGGATTATTCTGTTTCTAGTTAAATTTTTTATCTAAACTAATCTGACATATCCAATTATATTTGAGTTATTTCTAGCGGATATACGTGCCGTTTGAACTTTTTATTTATATTCTAGGCTATGCAACAAAAAACAATATATATTCATTAATAACATAAAATAAATTTACATTACGTATTAACGGTTTACCTTAAAACACATAGTTTTAGCTGAATTAGAATACATTTTTGTCAGCAATGTTTTTTCATCCATTGGTATGAACACATGAAATAGTTGTGTGCTTTTTATAGCTACAGCTTCTCTATATCTTGATTCTAGCTGTAACTTCAATTCTGTATTATCATTTATGTGGTATATGTAAAATTCATTGTTGATTGCCGTTTTGTTTCCTATTTATAAAGATCCATAGGAGTTTGAATAATGGGCTATTATTTTGAAAACGTACATTTTTTGTTGATTTTTAAATTTTTGATTTTTAAAAAATCTGAAATTTTGATATATTGTTGGCATTGACGAAAGGAAAAAAGTAATTTTTGCTTTTATTTTTTTACTCTGAATCGGAGTTATACGCGGTTCAATTTTGAGGCTTTTTCACGTAGTTTTGGTATTGGTAGCAATGTTTTGTGAATAGGTGCCACAAATTTCATCCGACTTACGTATATTTTTGCAAGTAAAAAGGAAAATAATTGAATAATTGAAATAAGTAAGTTTACTAGGCGGCGCGTAAAACCTTGGTTTACTTCCAAGCTCATATCTCAAAAAGTAGGCTTTTTTTTTGTTTTTCACAAATTTTAAAGTAAACATATGCAGCTATAAAATTGAGAAATAAAAAGTCAGCAATTCAATATGGATTTTTTCTTACGATTTTTTAAAGTTTGGTATATGAAAAATTCACATGTGTTTTTTTATTAAGTTAATAATCCTGTACTAAATGTGGATCTAATAAATTAAACATTTCATATTTTAACACCTGCAATAAATTTGAACCGTTTTCTGTGTATTTCTGATTGAGAAACAGGTTTTTTGATTCAGAATAAGAATTGGAGATCCCAATGTTCGAAGATTTTGTTATAATTTCAACATCACCAACACTAACATTAGAAAAAAACATTAAAAAAATATTTTTTCTATAAACATTATAATTGAATCAATATTATAAATAAATACATTAAAAAATTAATTTATATAGTTTTTTTTGCCTTTAAATTGAAATATTTATGATCATCAGAAAAAGAAAACATTTTGGCAATTATTTTATCGGGTGTAGTGTTATCCGGTAAAAAACAGTGGAATCCTTGAGTTCCACTTATGGTCTTAATGTCCGAAAACCGCACCGAAAGAAATTGTTCCTGTAGTTCGGATATCTATATCTTCTGAAGACACATATGAAAACTTCATAACGTGGTTTTTTTTCGACCAAATTTCCGCCCATTCAAACTTTCCCTTGCTGTTGATATTTTTTCTCCTCTAGCGAAGCTCTCCGGGCTTCTCTTTTAAGTGTTCCTCCAATCCCATCGGATGGGCCCTTTCCGTGGGCAGTTGCAAAGAAATAGTTTTGCATCTACCTAGCTCAAATCTACTAATGAAATCGTTTGTATAAAAATTCATCACTTCATTAATAGTTTCAATTGGTGTTTTTTTTTTATTAACATATGATGACAGACAGCGTTTTGGATTGGTTTATTTGATCGTTCCTGCTTTTTTCAATTAAGTGACGTGTTGCTTCTGCTTCAAATAATTCATGAATTTCTTGTACTAGAAAACTCCATTAACTGTAGCTTAGTGTGTAAGACACAAGGGATTTGAACAGGTGTCTCTGATGAGTGTGAATTCGAATCCCGGCACGAACCACACAATAATTTTTCTAAAGGAATTTTTCTACAAGAAATTGAGAAATGATTTCGAATTGCAAAATTCAAGTGATTTCCAATGTGTACTTACTATTAAGCTTTAAATAGCTCACAAAAAAAACTTCAAATTAAAATTCCCCTAATGTTGTCTATATTTCTAACCAAATATGGCAATAATTTTACCGTGCGTCAGATATTAATTTCGCAATTAAAATTTTTTTTTATTATAAAAGTTAGAATGTGTTTTGTAAACCGTTTGACATGTCATATTAAATGTTTATACGTTTTGACATTAGAACCTTAATAAACCTACTGTAGACTTGAGTTGAGTATCAAGGTTAAATGATTGACGCCACACTTTACTATGACAGCTAAATTTTATAGTTTTGGAACGATAGGTTTACATCGTTCATCCAGTAAATGTTTTACTTTGTGGTTAATTATGAAACGACATTTCGTAGAGTAAAGTTAACCTCGGTTAACCGTAGTTAATTTCGAAACGCAGCCCCGTAGGTTTTGAAGTTTTATAACATGGCTTACAAAAAATTGAATCATGATATTGAGTTAGTCTCAACACCACCATTCAGTGGTGAAAGTGAGAGCCGTGTATGTGATTATCCTAGCAGGCTTATAACAACTTTACAGTCACGAGGGTAGAAATAAAAATAAATAGAACGTTTCATTAAATTGTAGGCCGGAGAAATTATTGTGTAGTCGAGTCGCTGAATCCTGATTTTCTTGATATAAAAAAGCCTGATTTTCTTAATCTAGTTTTATCTGTTGCGAAGACATTTTTGCGAGAGTACTTGATAATACAGGTAACCCTCCTATAACACGGTATCTGGTAACACGGTTTCACTGTAACACGATATACAAATCGCGAAAACCCTCCTCCGTCACGGAATCTTTCAACACGGTTTCAGTGTAACACGATAGAAAAATCGCAGAACTTTCCTACAACACGGCTTAACAATAAAACGAAACAAAATTGCGGACAATATTTAATATGTATAGAAATTAAATTACACATTGTTTTTTAAAAATGTGTTTTGTTTAGTATAGGAATAACATTTTATGCCACAACAAGGTTCGTTCAGGCCCAAGGTCCTACAACCACATGCGTTCCATTGTGTTGATGGCCGCAAATCTTTTCTTTTTTTATATATGTATATTTTTTAAAAAATGGATGATAACTAAACAATAAGCCTTATCACATAACAAAATATGACATTGGCCAATATTTCATGATAGGATATAGAAAACAAAATAAAAGAGTTTTTTAGAAAAATTTGGACGAACAAAATAAAAATTGGATTGGTGGCACATTCCTTGAACATATGACGCACTGTCGTCCTCAATAATTAAAATCCAAATAAAGAGGCTCTTTTTGCGAGCAAGCAATAACGTGCCATCATCAAGATATATATCATAGATAATAGTGAGGGTGCCACAGTTCATTAAATACAGATCATTCGCCAGCACGCCTAAGATATCTCCTTGGTTAGTGATATCTCACGTTAATTCACAGTTAATTTGTCACACCTGTAGATCAAAAATAACAAATTTTACAAATCATTTAAAACTGATCCCTTGATGCGAAAGTCGAAAGACCATACTCTATTACACATAATATGTATGTACATACAAAATTGCTTATCCACATATCATAAAATTTATACCGACCTCATAAGGACACAGTAACAAAGCAAGATTACAGATTTTTTGAAGATTGCAGAAGATGTGCAAAATCTAAATTATGCAGAAAAGTGGAACGAAGCCACTAAATAAACGTGTCCGTTTAATCCTATTGAGCAGCGATGATGATGAAAATTATTAAATAAAATAATTAATTAATTGAAATGAAATGAAATTGATAATATGTATTTATGTAAATTTTTTTTATTTTTTTTTTTTTGCGAAAATAAACTTTCTTATATGAAAATAAAAAATTAAAAAATTTAATGTTTTAGAACTTAACCCCCCATTTTGCATTAGCTTCTAGTCTCTTATAGCACGATTTCATATAACACGTCATATTCTAGGAACCAATCTACCGTGTTATAGGAGGGTTACTTGTATTCACATTTTTATAAATACACCTTTATTCTACAAACTTTATTATGATATTTGATAATCTAACGCTTTTTCGTAAAGTTTAACGATTTGGTTATTTGTAACTAACATTTTCCATTAATAACACAAAAATTTTTTTTCATTTGAAATGACATTACTTTTACTTTTATTATTTTTCGGAAAGAGTTCTTATACTATTTCTATGACTAACACTAATTTTTTTAATTTCATCAAAATTTATTTTTTCTAATCGGTTTGTGTGGAGTTTATTTAATACGATGCTGAGTAAATTTATGAACGGTGATTCTATTGTAATGTTGAAAACTAATCCAGCCAGAAACGAAAAAAACACTATGCTACTAAGTATCGTAACATATGAGACTGCTCCCAGAAATAACGATGTGCGAATATTTCCTAACACAAGGCTGGCAACATTCATGTGTGACAAATACACACAAAAACCTATTCGAGATAACGGCACAAATGCATTGAATTTGAGCACACTGAGACCAAAATCTATAAAATATGAAAAGACAAATTAGGTTTAATTTTTCAGTATTATATTTGGTGTATTAAACTTACGTCCTAAGCCAAAAACAAATCCTATTAGCATTATTCCGAAAAACAATGCCCAGATGTTTCTAAAAAGTGCACCATAGACTGCCAATAAAATGGAAGGTTGAGGAAAGTCATTTGCATAGAACACATAACAAGAAAACAACTGTATCAATCCCAAAATATAAATAATCTCCATCAAGCGAGCGTACCACTGCAAATATCAAAAATCTTATTTGTTTTAAATTCAAATCAATTTATGTATTTTTAAAAGTAACTTGTTTCTTCTGTAGCTCGATCATTTCATTTTTCAGATAACAGTATATGTATGCTGTGACGATTCCAATCAAATAGCCTACCGCGTTCATGTGGGCTGGTGTGTAGGATGTGTTAAATAACCTATCATAATTAGCGCGATATTTTAGATCTTCCACATATGGTATGAATATAGGTTCAAGCTTATTTACATAGAGAACAACACCTGTTACTGTTAAAAATCCAACAAATAACAAAGCGAAAATTGGTTTCGTTGATTTTGGAAAACGATGAATCACAGCCAATACGCAAAAGTAGAATAAATACAGTTGAAAGTCAGCTGACAGATACCATGTTTGAATCAAACACATTTCTGAATAGGCTACATAATTATTTATAAATGCGATATTGTTTAGCCAGTTAAGTCGACAATTAGTACGATCCTTCTCGGCCAAATAACGCCATACGGGTCCACTTTGTGTGTAAACGAAAACAGTAGCATTAAAAAATATGATAAAAAGATATGATGGAATCATTCTGAAATAAAAAATTGTAAGCTATCACACAAATTTCGAGTATTTACAATAAAATTACTTAAAATATCGATTAATCAAAATCCCTATAAACGCCTTTCCTTTATTTTCATTGTGCTTTACAGTTGAAGCCGAATTTTCCTGGCTTGTGTTGTTACTGTTTTCTTCATCTTTTATTTCTCTGGAAAATTCTTTATGAAAAAAATGTAATGACAACAAAAAACCACTTAACACAAAAAATGTTTGTACATATAGTTCACCATTTGCCAAGAGCATTGTTGGAATAGTTTGAAAAATTTTCTCTATAAGATTTGGATTGTCAAGTGGAATACTTGATAAAATCACAATAGTGTGAAGTCCAATGACACCAAAAAGTAAAATCACTCTAATTCCGTGTAGAAATTTCAGTTCAGGATGATTCTTTGATGGTTTTATTAACTTTTTGTAGTTGCGTTTAATTGAAAATGAAACTAAAATTGATTTCATCACTGTGTCTGTATCTGTGGTAAAGTGATAAAGTGATTCCGATGCATTAGATTTTGTTTTTTGCAGATAGTAATCATACGATGATGAGAAAATCAAAGCAAATATAACTAAAATAACAAATGTAATAAAAATTATATCTAACGCTTCCAAATTGATTTCGTCCTGATTTGTATCACAGTAAAGTATTTCGGAATAAGCGGTTAATTCATAATATCTCAACCATTTTGCATTTACATACTGATTCACTTTTCGATCGTACATTTGATGGTATTTTTCAGCGTTCATAAATCTTCTTGGCTCAAATTCAAGTGTGTTAACACCACGATCAAAATCCAACGGTTGATAAAAGTCTTCTTTTTTTGTGCCATTGGCGAGGTTTTCAAAGTAGTTGTCTATCCAGTTGATACAAATTCCACGTCGTAGTCGATCATGTCGAAAATATTGTTTTGTGTTTTTTGATAATTTTTCGATGTATCTCCAGAGTGGAGATGAAATGTTTGGAGCGACTGTAACATCTACATAACAATATGTAGCAAGTTGTTCGGGTGTATCTTGCAAGCATCGATCGTAGCTCTCCAACTCTTGTAAATTTGGCATTTTATAGTATTCATGTACTGTTAAGATACAAAAAACACATTTAAATGAGATATATAAACATCGATAATAGTACATTATGCAAGGACGTAAAGTCCAAAATAGCTTATGTCCGTGCGTCATATACTATTTTTTATTCGCCGGTAGCAAAATATTTTAAAAAAAATTGATTATTCTAAATCAAAGTTATAATTTTGCATAAATTTTGAAATGAATATATGTTGAACAAGTAAAGTAACCTTTGACAAAACATTTGTTATTTTTTTTAAAATAATTTTATAACTATGACAACAAATATTAACAATTAGTTTGTAAATAAAATTTCTTGTTGTAGTATTTCGAAATTGACGCAAATGACGCAAATATTGTTTGTAGTATTCATTTGCAAAATACTACAACAAGAAATTTTATTTACAATTATTCATCATGTTTTGCCAAGTACCAGCGGTACCAGTTGCTTTGATAAAAATTTCTATTTTTTATAGAATTGATTTGAAAAAACAAATACAAATGTTTTTTGCTTTTTTGGGCGTAGCTATGACCACAAAATAAATGGCTAAAAAGTGACACTTTAAGGCCGCAAAGCGCAGTAATAAAGAAATACTTTAAAATAAAGGCGAATAAAACAGTACATTATTTAATTATGAGCTAAAGTGATACTTTTTGTGTTGAGTCTATAGTCCGACAATCATTGACGATACTCAAAAAGTCACTTTAGCTCCGAATTAAATACACTTTTTTTTCGCAAAACGTTTAAATTTTTTATAAATATTGTAATAAACTTCGTCCGGAATGGGTTAATTTAATTTAATCATAAATAACCAATACGTTCCGCCTAAATGTTTTCTACATTCTATGGCAAAGATGAATTAAAAGTTAACTCCCTTTAACTAATACAAGTTGCATAAATTAATGTAAATTAAATTTGTTTACATCAATGAATTAAAAGGTGGAGTGGCCTATTGTTTCTAGAAACAACTACAGTGAGTACCAGAATATTCTGCTTATTTGTTTTTGAATATAAATAAGCGAACAAAAATATCAGAGAGTCAGTTTTACTTTTGCAATTAAAAGTGTTTATAAATATTCGCAAGTTTAAGGAATAATCGGTGGTACTTGAGCCTGGGTAATAATAGTGAAAGAATCTGAACTTAGTGGAATAGTAAATACAGATTTTACGATTCCGAATATTATTGATTCAAATTGTGGAAAAGCGGTGAAGTTTATCGTACATAAATTGGAGACCCTGGAATTTATTGTAAGGAAAAACGGAAACTGCTGTAATTTGTTGACAAATAAAGTTTGAGATTCTGTTAACCAAAGATCTGTCTTTTTACTGTCGTATTTGCTCAATAATCTAAAAGAACCAACGAAGAGTCGTTACAATATGAATTTATAAATGTGAATAAAAGAGAAAAAACATTTATATTTGTATTCGAATAAAATATTTTATCAAAGCAGCCTTTTCAAAATTTCATAATCCAATTAAAATAGTTGTTACTATGTTGTCATAGCTATACAATAATTCAAAATTTCACTATGCAATGAAACATATGTTTGTTATGTTTTGTTGTCATAGATTTTGTTGTCAACATACAATAATTCAAAATATCATAATCCAATGAGAATCAACTTATTTTTTTTTTGTCATAGTTATACAATTTATCTATTTTTAGAATAAATTGATAAAAAAGATTCTAAAGATTCTAAATTTATTAATTTTTTAAAATATTAGTCTCCAAACGGCCGTTACAACGGGTTTAAAAAATCCATATTTTTTAGAAATATTCTTTAGTTTCTTAACCACGTGTCGGATTTTGCTGACTAAACAAAACAAAGTTGACCAGAACAAAACCTCTCAACTTTAAGTGGCCGGGGGCATGCCTTAGAGTTGAACGATTGATTTCAAATCTTACACATAATTTTTTTATGGGTATTGACACGAAATGGGAGGGTGTCGTACAAAAAATTAAAATTTTTTTTTAAGGTCCAGTAACAAAATCTTTCAACTTTAAGTGGCCGGGGGCACGCCTTAGAGTTGAACGATTGATTTCAAATTTTACACCTAATTTTACAAAAATACACATTTTTATGGATATTGACACGAAATGGGAGGGTGCCGCAAACTGCACAATGCAAAAAAAGTTCTAGAGTGACATAAGGGCCACCCTAATATATATATATATATATATATATATATATATATATACATATATATATATATATATATATATATATATATATATATATATATATATATATATATATATATATATTATATATACATATATATATATATATATATATATATATATATATATATATATATATATATATATATATATATATATATATATATATTATATATATATATATATATATATATATATATATATATATATATATATATATATATATATATATATATATATATATATATATATATATATATATATTTATATATATATATATATATATATATATATATATATATATATATATATATATATATATATATATATATATATATATATATATATATATATATGTATATATATATATATATATATATATATATATATATATATATATATATATATATATATATATATCACAGCCAACACATTAGGTGGATTTTAGCTTAAATATAGGTTGATATTATCTGTACAAAATTTTAGTGAGCATTCTCATTTAACCTAAATTTATGTATAAAAAAAGGTTAAATTTAACCTAAGTGTCGTACTTTTTCCATAAAAATATTGGTTAAATTTTCATGTAATTTTTATGTAATATGCTGGCTAATATGTGATTAAGTTTAACTATAATTTAACCAAATTTTAAGTTAAATAAGTGCAAATGTTATGTTATATTTTAGCTAATTATTAGTTAAATTTAACTTGTTTGTTACACATGCAAACCACAAAATGTATGCTCCGAAATGCCCTCATGATCACATAAGCTTACTTTATAGTATACTACAAACTATTATTATATTTTCAATAATTAATGTTTTTTATCGAATACCGAAAAGAAAATTGAAAATTAAAGTATTCAGTTTATAAAAAAATAAATATTTAATTGTATTTTTAAGGGGTGTTCTCATTATTTTTTCCTGTTTCTTTTTTATGTATAAAAAAGATCGAACCTTTCTCTATACATGAACATTTAAATCCATTCAAAAATACGCTCCAAAGTATGTATAAAAATGTTTATTTGAAGTCGGTTTAGAAATTGTCATAAAAACCTATTTTGTCCTTAAATGCATTAGTTTGGGAGATAGATAATATCGTATCCATAATTCCTAGCCATAAAATTATTACCTGTTATTTAAGTTAATTTTTGTCAGGTGTTTCATGAAATAACTTCAATTTATCCTAAATTTTTTCACGTATTTTATTTAATACATGTAAATTATCTAGCTATTAAGTGGAAAATTGATCATATAGTTCTTATCTAGAATACATTTAATAGCTACAATATCTGACTTTGGCAGAGTAAATTCATGTATATTTCATGTAACAGCTGAAAACCAATGTAATTTTACTGTACCAAAGTCAGATATTGTAGTTATTACATGTATTCTAGATAAGAACTAT